>JASANX010001008.1:0-79624 GCA_030849745.1 Trypanosoma scelopori
CAGCTGCCGGCGTAAGGCCCCTCTCAATGAGGGAAAAAAAAACCTGCCAGCAACAATCCTCGAGGGAGAAAAAACAATCAAACAACAAAATTACTGCGGTGGAACCAAACAGGAGCTGGAACACATGCAAATGCAGAGAGCATGAGAACCGTAAGAGGGAAAAAAAGGCAAAAAAAAAAGACAGAGGGAAGCATCACACAAGCAAACAACAACAAAAAAAAGGGGGAGACACGCAGACAAAGAGGACATGAAAAAGAGAACGCTAGTGTAGAGAAAGAAACAAGGGCATCATATGGTGCAATCCGCCACAACAAAGAAGCGCAGCAAAGAAGTAATGATAATAATAATAAGTGTGAAGAAATGTGCTTCCATGAAGCAGGAGCACAAGAGGAAGAAGAGGAAAATGAAAAATAAAAAGAGTAATGCGGCGCCTTCTCTCCCGTTGATTGTGTTTTCCCTCTGTTTTAGTTTTTTTTTTTTTGTTGTTGTTGTTGTTGGAGGGGTTTTGGCTATTTGTTTTATATAATATTTCCCCGTTGTTACACTGATTCCTCAGTCCTCTTTTTTTTTTTTTTTGTTTGTGTGTGTGTGTTTGTTTGTTTGTTTTTATTTATCATCGTAGTTCCGGTTTTCTCTCTTTTTTTTTGTATTTCTCATCTCTCCTCTGGTCGTTGGCCTCCTTCTTTGTGCAAACGAGAGAGAGAGATGGGAGAAGAAGCATGGGCAGCTCACTCCCCATTCAACTTATACAGCTTCCGACCAAGCTCCTTATTGCGCTCATCCATGCGGGACTGCGCCTTGTATTGTTGCATGGGCCTGTACTCCTTGAACTGCATCCCAAACTCACCCTGGCCTTTTGTGAGTCGTCGGAGATCAGAAATGAAGCCGAACATGGTGTCCAGCGCCGTCTCTCCACGGATCACTGCGTCTGGACCATTAACAACAGTTTCAGTGACAACACCCTCACGTTTTGCAAACTCGGTGGCTACATCTGTCATACAGTGGGATGGAACTGATATCTCCACGTCCATGTAGGGCTCCACGAGAGTAGGCTTGAGTTGTGGCAGGATTGTTTCCCATAGCTCTTGTGTTGCGTTCTTGAAGGCCATATCCGTTGAGTCTACCTCATGCATGGCACCGCCGCTAAGGTGAAAGTGTACACCCCAAACTGGTGCCGCCATCAACTCCCCCTTTACAAGGATCTTACGCTCAAGCTGCTTGATGACAGATTTCTGAAGAGACTCCCGAATATCACCGTTAGAGCACTTGACAGTAACGCTATTCTTGAGGCCCTTCTCCACGGACATATCAATGGGAAGAACATCAATATAACCTTTTAGATGTGCCCACTGGCCCGCACCTCCACTCTGACGTTTATAAACAAAGTCAAAATCTTTCCGCTGTGTTATCACCTCCCGGTAGTTTACTGTTGGTTTACTAAGTTCAACCTCGAGGCCGTATTCACGCTTGAGACGTTCAATGTAGATGTCAAGGTGTAATTCACCCATACCTTCCACAATGTCCTCATTCGTTTCCGCATTGCGATAAAATGTAAACGTCGGGTCCTCTCGCATAAACGCAGCCATACGCTCACGCAACCTGCTCGCATCGCGATCATTTTTTACCTTTACAGAAGCAGAAATGACACGTGGGGGGACGTACATGTCCTCGCACGAGATTAGGGGGCCAGATTGTGGACCCGCCTTCATCAGTGTATCCCCTGATATCGCATCTATCTCACCCTGAATGGCACAAATATCTCCTGCCTTTACTTCATCTATTTGTTCAGCTGAATCAGCGTGCATTCGGACAATTTTTGGTGACAAAAATGTTTTGCCGCTACGAACATTCATGAGGTGTTCCTTCCGCATCTTCCCTTGATAGACACGAACGTAGTTGGAAAGCCCTGTCTTCTTTGTCTCCTCAAGCTTAAACACAAGTGCGACAAGTGGCTTTTCGTCGTCGGTGACCAAGCTGACACCATCACCTTTCACATTTGAGACATTTCCCTCGTCATCTTTGACCTTCTTGACTGAATATCCCGTATTGGATTTTTCCAATGGCGATGGAAGGTAGCGGCACACTGCGTCAAGAAGAAGCTGAACGCCCTTGTTTCGGTATGCGGAGCCAACGAGCACAGGCAGAAACTTATTGGAAATTGTGGCGCGTCGAATAGAAGCATGTATCTGTTCCACAGTGGGCTCCGTGTCATTCAGAAACAATTCCTCCATTTCATTATCACACTCAGCCAGCTTTGCAATCAGCTCCTTCCGTGCAACATCCACATCATCTTTGATGTATGCAGGAACCTCTTCAAATCGGATTTTTTCGCCATTTACCCCGTCAAAATACACAGCGCGTGATTCGATTATGTCGACAACCCCTTCAAAATCCTGTGATATCCCAATGTTAAGTTGAATAAATGCAGCATTTATACCCAGGCGCTCTTTGGCCATCTGAAGTGCGCGTCGAGGATTCGCATTATCACGGTCAAGCTTATTAATGAAGCAGAGACGAGGCACTTTGTACCGTCTCATCTGGCGATCCACGGTCAGTGTTTGGCTTTGAACACCACCTACAGCGCACATTACCATGACAGCCCCATCAAGAACTCGGAGTGCACGCTCAACTTCAATGGTAAAATCGACGTGACCTGGCGTATCGATAACGTTGATAAAATGTTCCTTCCACCTACATTGCGTTGCGGCCGAACGGATTGTGATACCCCTTTCCTTTTCAAGCTCCATTGAGTCCATGGTCGCCCCAAGTTCGGTTCCTCCCTTTACCTCATGAATTTTACTGATACGGCCACTGTAAAAAAGAATTCGCTCTGTCAACGTCGTTTTGCCACTATCAATATGGGCGCTGATACCGATGTTACGAAACTTATCAACAGTTTTGACAAATTGAGGCGTTACAAAGCGCAGGCCGCCACAATGATGCAACGGGACAGTGGTCAACTGCCTTCTCATGGTTGCTGTTGCTGCAGAATGTGTGGCAATTCGAAAGAAAGACGAAGAAGAGTATCAACATCAACATCCGAAACATCAACAAAAGGCAAAAAAAAACGGGGAACCACCCCGACAAGAACAGCAAACAAAAAAAAAAAAGAGCTTACTGACGCTACATCCCAGACACGACACAGATGACACATTGCTTTTCATGTGGTTCATCGTAGTGCAGAAATATGAATATTAAACATGCGCACGTTGCAAAGGCAGTGGCAACCACACCAATGAGGTATGAAAGTGAGATCAACAAGCGAGGAGAAAAAAAAAAAAAAAAAAAACAGAATAAGAAACAAAATATTTCTGTTTTCTTTTTTTTTTCTCTTTCTTTCTTTCTAATGCAACACTACCTTCTTTCAAGTAACTGATTTTCATACACCAAGAAAGAAGAATACAGAGGCCCAAAAAAAAAAAAAAAAATCTCTTTCTACCCACATACCCACCAACCTCTTCATTGCGTGACATCCGACGCCTGGTGCAAAGTGTGAAGGGTTTCAGTAAGAAGATCATACTCATCTCGAAGCTCCTCTAAATAAGGGATGTAGCTGTTATCCAAGGAACGATGCTGTACTGTTTGTGTGGCCTGAAACTTCGCGATCTCTTCCTCAAGCTCTCGAATTTTCTTGTCCTTCAAGGAAATTGCAGCCTTGAGAGCATGTCGATCGCGAGCTTGTGAAGGCAATATAATACCCTCCAGTTTTGTCTTTAGATGGGCTTCCCTACGGAGTGCTGCATGCAGCATCTCCATCTCCATATCCCTGGCTTCCCTTAGTCTTCTTGTTTCTTCCCTCGCCACTCGGTTCTTTTCTTCGGTTGCTCGTCGCATCTTCATCTGCTTCTTGACAAGAGAATTCACTTCTCGCACCTTAGGCATCTGATGTGCCTTGATGTTCCGAAGGCCCTCTGTTTCATTACGGAGCTGAGCTCTTTTGGCCTGTAGAAAGTTGAACTCGTTGTGTATTTCAGCACCACTGTCATCGTACACTGCGAGACAATTTCGGATCTCTTCAATCTCGCCCTTCAGTATGTCATTTCTTCGTCTAAGCAAGAAAAGGCTTTCACCCTTTCCCCCATTACATCCACTCGTTCCGTCGCTCGTATGGCCTTCATTTGTTGCTTCGTAGAGTAGCCGTCGCAGCCTATGATTCTCCTCCACAGCGGCAATGGCAAGCCTTTCGTCTTCCTTCGACAGTGTAGACATTTTGTCAGCTCCTGCATAAGATAGCAAGAAGGGAAGAAGCAAAAAAGAAAAGAAAAAAAAAAGAAATGAAAGAAAGGAGCACCTTGGAGTCCATGTCCCTCTTTCTTCCACGGCGATAGAATAATCCATCGCTTTCTATCCCATGAGGAAACAAATGACATCCCCATCATTGTCAACCCCCATGCACTATCACAGATCTGCTGATAAGGAAAAATAGAAAAGATTTCTAACGAGATGGCGCGCCACCAAAAAAAAAAAAAAAAAAAAAAGAAAAAGAAGGGGAAAAATGGGATGGAATCTAAGAGATGTGGGTGCAGGAGGAAAAAATTTATCTAACAAGAACAGGAGAGAAGAAAACAAAAAGGCGTTATGTACCTAAAGGTTTAACATCACTGAACCATGGATGCTGCAACGCTGCCTTGGCAGATATTCGCTCAGCAGGGTTGTATTTGAGCATTTGGGATAGAAGATCAATACCTTCACTGTCTATTTGTGGAACCACTTGACTGAGAGACTTTCCTGGCCACCGTGGGAAGACGTCTCGATAATCAGGGAGGGCTGAAACACCCGGCCAGGATCCTTCCACATCCTTCGGGGTGCCGAGGGTTTGAAATATTTCAAAGAGTTGACCAATTTCACTGTCACCGCGAAAAACCACCTTACCTCGAGCTAGTTCAGCAAAAATGCAACCAACACTCCACATGTCCACCGCTGGGGTGTAGTGCTTTTCACCCAGTAGAATTTCTGGAGCCCGATACCAAAGTGTGACGACCTCGTGAGTATAAGTGTGCATCGGGATTTGGAAGGAGCGGGCCAATCCAAAATCGGCAAGCTTCAGAACATTGCTTGCGGTAATTAGAATGTTGGCGGGCTTAAGGTCACGGTGGACGATTCGGTGTCGGTGGCAAAAGAACAGTCCATCAAGGAGCTGATAGATGAGTTTTTTCAATGTGATGCCCGTGAAGCTGCCACCTCTTTTCTCAAGTGCCTTCTTGAGATCGTGATCCACGTACTCAAAAATCAAGTAAAGCTTCCCATCCGTGCATATGACGTCCAGTAAATTGACAATATTTGGGTGGTGGACCTCCTGCAAAATAGACACCTCTCGAAGGGCCGTCTGGGGAATTCCCTCCTCGGTATGATCCAGCCTCACCTTCTTTAACGCGACGACCTGGCCAGTGATCCTGTCAACTGCACGGTACACAACACCATACGTTCCCTCTCCAAGAATATCCATGCGGTTATATCGATCGAACTGCTCCCTGGCAGCGGAAGGAAGGGAGCGACCAGTCAGTGTTCCGAGTGTGGTCATCATCCAGCGCCGTCTTCAATCTACAGACCAGAAATGGCAGGAGAAAAGAATAAAAAGCCAAACGAATTACAAAAAAGGAAAAAAAAAAAAAATAGTGATCGAGCGAAGGAGAGAAAGAAGCAAAAAAAAAAAAAAAAAAAAAAGGAGCAAGAAAAAAAAAAAAAAGGCACAGTGAGGAAAACAAATGGAGATAAAAAAGATTCTCTAACCATAATATACTAGCCGCCAGAAGAAACGAGGGAGGAAGATGTGCCTCTCACTCCATTCATTTTTATAGTTGCAAAGATAAACGAAAAGAGAAAGACCGACGTTGCACAAAAGAACGGATTTACTTTTTCTTTTCTCTGTTGTTGGCCTTGCTCTCTTGTTGCACTAGCAAAAACAACACAAACATTGCCATACCCCCGTTCCTCACGAACGGGGAAAAGTGAAAAAATTTTCCTTTTCTTACGGATTTAGAAGCTTTTCAATGGCAAAATCAAGATTGCCCTGTGATTGCTGCAAAGCAGCAATATTGGCCTCCTCATTTGGAAACCCCATTTCTCTCAACTGTTGAAGCTGGGATTGATAGACCACGCGAGGATCCCCCTGTGGCTGCGAAAACTGCATTCCTTGAAACAGGTTCGCGGCTTGAGTGTTTGGTTGGCCAAATGATGGAGTGCCTTGAGCCGGAGAAGCACCGCCCATCATTCGCATCATTTGTTGCATAAACACTGGGTTACTCATGAGCCTCATCGTTTGCTGCAACATATCCGGATTACTTAGAAAATGCTGCATTGCCATCTCATTGTTGCCTGATGGGTTTTGAGAAAACTGTTGCATCATCTGCTGCATAAACTGCGGATTTCTCATGGTGTCCTGAACCATCTGAGAGAGCATCGGGTTCTGCATCATTTGCGCCATGAGATCTGGAGACATTGGCCACCCTGCCCCCGCGTTTGCAAAGTTATTGCCGGTGGAACCGCCCGCAACCGGAGGGTTGCCACTCAAGGCCATATATGGGTTTGAGCCTCCAGTGCTTGTCTGTAAGGTCGGGTTTGCCGGCGATTCCTGCGCTGCTGTCGCTGTTGGTTGAGGTGGCGTTGATGCTGCGGCTGTGTTTTTCGATTTCTGGCCACGGACGACATGAATTGCTTGCCCGTGCTCCATACCAGCGGTGGAAAGAATATCGGTATCCTTCAGAACCCGACCACGCAGCACAACACGTTGCTCATCTGCGGGTATTTCAATGGCATCGGAGATAATCTCTTTGAACCTTGCGACAGTTACACCTAAATCCGGAACCTCGACACTCTTTTGAGTGCCGTTCGACAGCTTAACGGTGACACTCATTGGAACAGAGCTAGGAAAATAACAAGAGAATCTACGCGTCCGCGTGCCTCTCTCTTTTTCTCTCTCTCTCTCTATATATAGATTACAAGGGCTGAATTTAATGACCAACAACAACAAAAAAAAAATGAGCATGTAGAGGCAACACGAGGGAAAGTAGAGAAGTAAAACCACATCCAGACCATGCATTTTCCATTGATTAAAAGTCCCAGAGAATCAGCTCAACAACAACAACAATTTCCCCTTCTTCTTGTACTGTTTTTGTTGAGCTGCTTCTAGTTTCGCAGTACATTCATCATTGAATCTCCTTGAGTATCGCATTATGAAAGAAGGCATGCAAAAACTTGATATCATTGTTTGTAACGAGATCAGTGGTGCCATTAGCCCGATGCTGGCCAAATAAAACAGATTCATAAATACGCAAAAACTCCTCCGTTTGGCATGAGGGTAGAACACTTTCCACACATGACAAGCAGGAACGCATTGACATAAGATACGCTGAATCACCGTACTGTTTATAAAATATTTTTCTTGTCTCGGCGAGCATAGACAAACAGTCAGCCCTGGCATCACGGCCATCTGCAACAACGGCCGGAAGCACGGGAAGAGGTATATCAAATTTCTTGTTTTCATGCAGCAACAGTCCAGCCTCAACAATCGTCCTGGCACTGTCGCTCTCGGGCTTGCTAAGGAAATGAGCTCCATCAAACCTCACTTGATTTTCGCATCTCCAGAGCCTCCGGGCCCGACAGGTTGTGCGGTAAACCAGCTGTATCACCACTAGGCAAATAAGACCAATGGCCGTCGCAAAGGAAACCACTACTTGTGCATACAGTAGCTGGTTGTTGCTCTGGGTGACTATTTCGGTGCTCGGCTCATCTGAGGCTGCGGACATCATCATGCAGACACCAATGGACAATTATATATATATATTCACGTGTGAGGGGGTAGGGAGGAAACTGTTAGTTTTCAGAAGCGGCTCCCGCCAAACCAATGTGGAACAGGATATCTTCTTTTCCTTCTCCCGTTGCTAAAAACCATGCAGAAGAAGAGGGGAGGAGCAATTTTACTGTGTACGATTGTCTGCAGATTCGCGCTATTACTTCCCCATTCACGAGCGGATGCAAACCGCATGAAGGTCGCTACGAGGCCTCCCACCTTATGGCGCAAAGAACCGACGAAACGGAAGTGCTGAAGGCGCCTTTGGGCCGCCTCCATTGCGGGGCGCAAGTGCGGCATGGGCGGGTCTGAGCGGCAGCAGCAGCGCTTACACATGGCGACGAGCTCCTCTGCCGCACAAATAAAACAAAAGGGTGCGGGTCAATTGGATCAATCAGTCAAACAGTAAAAAAAAAACAAAAAACAGTGAGGTGACACCATTCCCGCCGCACGTCGTCAGCAAAAACAAAAAAAACATGGCCGGACCCGCGGGGTGGGCAGGTTGGGAGGCGGCGGCGGCCCAGGGAGAAAGGGCGCGCGCAGAAAGGGGATCGGGGAGGGCCGCCGACCCTGCTCTGCCCGACCCCCGCGCCAAGTCCGGAGCTTCGCGAGGCGGGGGCCCTCGTCCGGCCTGCGGCTTATCCTGGTCCACGTTCTTTTTTTTTCCCCTCTCACCCTTCTCTTCTTCCTGTTTTTTTTTTTTTTCTTCTTTCGGGGCGGGGATTTGGCGGCAGCATTCTCTCTCTCCACTTCCCCGCCGGCCCGTAGGCGCAAAGCAGAGTTGAAACAGGTTTGAAGCATGAACGAGCTGCGGGATGTGCCGTTGTTTGCCGTCCAGGAGGCGACGGGTTTTTTTGTGACTGTAGAAATGGTTGACGGATCCACCTACAAGGGAAAGCTGACTCGCATGGATGTGGCCCATGGGGACGTTGAGCTCAGCGATGTCAGGTGCCAGCAGCGTGATTCGTCTCTCTCTGTGGAAGGTCGTGTGTATCTGAAGGGATCCGATGTTCGCCTGCTGCATCTCCCTTCAGATATGAAGAAAGCATCCTTCTTGGAGTGGAGTAATCCTAGTGTTCAGAAGGAACTCAAAACCAGTTTGAAGCCGAAGCGATCAAGGCCAAAGACTGGACGAAAATCAAACGCAAGAAGGTCTAAGCAAACAAGGCAACAGAAGCTGAAGAAGCTGCTGTAGTTTTGTTACCCATTTTCTCGCAATGCAGTGGTTTGGCATGACAGTTTCCTATTCTTCTCCCCACCCGTCTCTCTCTGTATCTCCTTTGCGTTTCACCACAGTAAACGGAGAGGCCCTCACACATATATACACACACATACCCCCCTCCCTCCCCATCGGAAACAAAGGAAAAAAAAAATAACAGAGCATTTCTTTCGCTCCCCCTTTTGGCCCACTTTTTCTTCTTTTTTTGTTGTCTAACTGGGAAATGGGAGTTCATGTTCTTGTTGTTCGTTCTTGCGCATTTTGTTAGTCGAGAAAGGGAGAGAAACAAAAGGAAGAGAGAAACAAAAGGGAAAGGGAGGTTCATGTCTCATCTTCCGTCTTCTGTTGCTTTCTTCTTTTTTTTTCTCTTGTCCCCTCTCATTATTGAAGGATAAGGTGTTTCTTGGGCAAGGAGGAGCGGTAGCACCATCCAGAGCAACACCGCCTGCACAAACTTTATCCCCACCTAGGGAAGGATATATATATATATATATATATATATATATTATAGGAACAGGATGAGTATGTGTGAGGAGGCAAAACCGAAGGTTGCTACGGATGCCAAGGTGGTTGTGGCAAAAAAGTACACAGGTGAGTACTATGTTTTGGGAATGATGCGAGATAAGAAAACGTTTGCTATGGAGCATTCGCACGCTCGTCAGAAAAAGCACAGTGTAAATGAGTTTTGCATTGGTGATATCATTGGTCGTGGCGCGTTTGCTGAGGTTTACCAGTGCTGGAGACCCGAAGAGCCGAACGTTGTTTATGCATTGAAGAAAATACGTAAAGATTTAATTGTGCAACGGCAGCAGTCTCTCAATATTCACACGGAGCGTGATCTTCTTTCCGATGCCAAGTCGCGGCTGAAGCAAGTGAGCTCTCCGTGGATTACTGACCTTGTTGTGAGTTTTCAAGATGAATGTTATTTGTACATAGTGACCGAGTACTGTTCCGGTGGAGATATGATATCCTGGCTCATTCGCCATGATGTTTTCCCTGAGGATGTTGCGAGATTCTACATAGTAGAACTCATTCTGGCTCTGAACTCGCTGCACAAAATGGAATATGTTCATAGGGATGTAAAACCAGACAACATTCTTATTGATCGGGATGGTCACATAAAACTTGCTGACTTTGGCTTGTCGAAGAAAGATCCACGGTGGCTGGAGGATCTCTGTCGGTCTGATCTTGGCGAAGTTGTGGATGACAATATGGATGTCGCGAAACAATTTAAGGATAAAAAGGAGAGGAGAGCACTCTTTTTTTCCACAGTAGGGTCACCGGCGTATATTGCACCCGAAGTTCTTCTTGGACGAGGCTACACATACTCTTGTGACTGGTGGAGTGTTGGTATAATTCTGTATGAAATGCTTTGTGGCTATCCACCGTTTTTTAATGACAGCCGGGCGGGAATTGCACAAAAAATTGTTCGTTTTAAAGAGTATCTGGAGTTTCCACAGGGGACCGAGGAGCTATCTCCCGAAGCAGTTGACTTAGTTTCACATTTAATTGCCGAACCCGACGAACGTTATGGATTCGAAGAGATTTTGCGACATCCCTTCTTCAATGGTGTCCCCGTGACGGACAGTATTCGCCACGAGAAGGCACCTTTCTCTGTTGAGATAACCCACGCAAAGGATCGACAGTATTTTGAACCAGCACCTGACAATGACGCTATCCAGAATCAGCCCCTTGTTGCCGTATCTAGAGAGGATCAAGCCGTTTTTGTTGGTTTCACATCCAAGTTGAGTTGTGGTGGTCAGTCCACCACGCTTTCTAGAACCTTGGGCCGATTCCATGAGCTACAGGATTTTTCAGAGGATGACTAGCCCTTTGCAATCTGCACCTTCCAAAGGCTGACTGCCCCACATTGTTAAACAGTCTACTGTGTTGGTTATCCTTTCTTATTTCGTTTTTTTTTTTTTTTTGGGTTACCTCTCCTCTTTTTTTCTTCGTCGTAGTGGATTGTGTGGATTTATTGATATTGTGCGTCCCCCAAATGTTGAACCATAATTCTATTCTGCCCCCTCCACCTCCCTATCTCTGCATATATAATATATACGTATCTATATTTGTGTGCTTCCTTTTCTTTAAGAGGGCTTGCTCTAGCATTGAAGGATAGAAGATGGGTGATACACTGTCTAAGCCTGTAACAGAGAAACACACCAGCACATTTGAAACTTCACATCTGCGTGTAGGATGCTGTGGAATGCAAGGATGGCGCAAGACAATGGAGGATGCACATGTAGCTCAATTGAACCTTGATGGAAACAAACAGCATGCGTTTCTGGGTGTGTTTGACGGGCATAATGGTCATAAGGTGGCCAAGTATTGTAGCGGGCATCTTCTTGATGAACTCATGGCCACTTCAGAGTATCGCGAGGGAATCTACGATGATGCCTTTAAGAAAGCATTCAAATCCTTGGATTTAAAGCTATCCGAGATGCCCACCATGCGATCCGAAGGGGGGACTGCTGTTATTTCTGTACTGTTGGCACATGGTGAAATTGTGTGCGCCAATGCTGGAGATAGCAGGGCAGTTTTGTACCGTGGAGTCAGTGCTATCCCCCTAAGCACCGATCACAAGCCCACTCTTAGCTCTGAAAAGGCAAGAATAGAGAAGGCCGGTGGAATGGTTCAGTGTCAGCGTGTCAATGGCACCCTTGCACTAAGTCGGGCAGTAGGTGATTTCGATTTTAAGGAAAATTTAGATTTGTCTTGGGAGGAGCAGATGGTCACTGGCTTACCAGACGTTAGTAGGATTAAGTGGACCCCAGATGATGCATTTATCGTCATCGCCTGTGATGGGGTGTGGGATGTCCTTTCAAACGAGGAGTGCTGTGAACTCGTCAGGAAGGGGCTCCAAGAAACAGACGGTGACATCGGCCTGGTGTGCGAGATGGTGCTGGACAAATGTTTGGCCCCACGGGCCCAGGGGGTAGGTTGCGACAATATGACGATAGTTATAGCTCAATTCAAACCAGCCTTTTTTTACCAGGTATAGATCTTTGATGTAAGATTTTGCGTACATGTGGTGGAAAGAAAAAATTTAGTGTTAATCTCCATTCTGCTTCCTGAGTCTTTTTTATGATTTGGGTTTCCCTATTTTTTTTTTCTCTCTCTCTCTCTCTCTTTGTCCCTTGGATCGAAGAAAAAACAACTACACACAGACAAACCAAACAAACAAGAATTTTGCGGTTTTTTTTTTTTTTTTTTTTTTTGTAATGCTTGTATGGAAACTCGCCCCTTTCCCCCATTTTTCGATTTATATGATTTGCCCTCTTTCCCTGGTTTTCATGCAAGAAAATTTTTTTTTTTTTATATACTCTCATCCTATATATATATATATATATATTTGCCTTCTGCTTTACGAGATACTCGTCATTCTATCCTCTTCTTTTTTTTTTTTTGGCCATCTTCTTTGCATTCCGTCGTCTTTCTGTTAATCCTCTCACCATGTCAAAAAATAAAAATAAAAAACTACGCTTACGCAGCGAGTCTTGGTTGCTGTTGTTGTTGTTGCCCTTTGGAGAGAATGTTATGCAGCTTTAGTGAGCAACTGGATGAGCTTCGGCTTATTGCTGATATTCTTGATACATTGTCAGGAACTGAACAACGGTTGCGTTCAGACCAAGTCGCTCCCCTAACCAATAGGATCCGTCGCGCTTTGGAAGCTGTAGAAAAAATACATCTTGAGAATAAACCTCCTACACAAAAAGAATCTGGCGAAAAAGACCGTTCTAGACGGGCTGATGGACTCCCTGATTTGGCTCAACAGACGAGACAATCTCCAGGTCAGCAACGTTTGAGTATCACGAGAAAGCCAGTAGTGAAGAAGCCCTCCAGTGTCAGTGCATTCCCGGTTCCAAGGGAGCAGCCTCCGCGTGGGCAGTTGGCTGTGTCGAAGGAAGTATCACGTTGTTTGGCTTGTACCTTGTACAACATTCTTGAAGGTGCAACAAGGTTACTGAAGGCCTCCTTTGCCCATATTTTCATTCGCAAGGACGATGAGATGGTCTCCATAGCCAATTGCGCAGCAAAGCTCTCATTTCCTCCGCAATTGGTTCGTCACAAATGTCTGGGGTCCGCTGATGCGGAAGTGTTGGCGAGCGGAATTGCCTTGAATCAGAAGATCACAGATGCATCAAGAACTACCTCAAGTTTGCTTATCTTTCCAGTTTTTGCTAACGATCCACCCTCCCCGGCTGCAGTGGCTGTGATTCATGTGGAAAATAAATGCCAAGGATCTCTGGCATTCGGTGATGTCGATGAGGGAATTCTCCTGACAACCACACAGTTAATTGGTGGATTGATGTCGTGCTTTCCGCAAATGGACTGGACCACCAGTTTTTATGACCCCGTCACGCAGCACATACTGGCTCCGTTTGTACCACGGAAAAAGGCACCCGTATTCCGTGGGGGGGTCGCGCGTGATAATCAATCGTTTATCACCGAAACCGCTGCTGATTCCGAATTACTCTCAGAAGCTGGATACTGGAAGAGAATTGAAGACTGCAAATGCCCAGTTCTGATACGTCGGGAAGTTCTGCCTCGTCTAGCATCGCAAAAGCCTTTGGCCCATGGTCTGTCCGCGGTTCCCTCCTTGCGTGAGGTGGATGCATACGTTGAAAACATTCACAGTTGCTGGAAGCACAGCGTCTCGAGTTTTCTTACATTGTCAGAGGAAGAGCGTTCCAACCAAATTGAACTCAAGGTAATGAAGCGTGAACTGGCTCGTTTACGGACACTTTATGATGAGGCTGAGGAGGAGCTTCGAATATACCGGCTTCAGGGCCGAGACTATGAAGAAGAGTATCGTAGCATCAAGGGTGAACTGGATGCTTATGTGCGAAAACGTGACAAAATGGAAGACGTCTGAAGAAAATTCTTTTTTTTTTTCTGTCTGTGCGCACTCACACATACACAGACACACCTGGTGGGACGCCTGTTCTGGATGTGTCTGTGTATGTGTGTGAAACAATGTACAGTAGTGTGTTTGCGCTCTATTGCCTTGGCATGGACCTGCCAATCAGGTATTATCTGTTGTTGCATCCCAGAAGAGTTCCTCCTCCTCCTCCTCCTCGTTCCTTTCCGAACGGCGATAAAATAGAAGGGGTGGGGTGGGAAAGAAGTTAAAGAGAAGAGAGGAGCATCGTGTGCCCTAACCTGCGTTTCCTTTTTTTTTTTGTTTTTAATTAATTTTTTGGTACTTCATTCTGAAGATAAGGAGCAGAAACAACAACAACAATAACAAAAAAAAAACGAAAGGAAGAAGGACATTCTTGGACTTGAATGCCGTTTAGGGGTGTTGACGAGAATCCGCCTACCACCTCCACAGAAACAGGACAGCCTTATGTACCAACCAATGTGATAGTGAGGCAGATCGCCTCGCTAATTCCCCTTCCAGAGGAGCAAATTCGTGATCTTGTAGAGCATTTTGACAAGGACAATAAAGGAGGATTGTCTGAGACGGAGTGGGTCCATTTTTGCGGGGAACACCAGAAGCGTTTTGCCTCCTTGGGAGGTCCTGAGATGAACTTTGAGCGTTTTGTAGGATACTTGCTTCTTACCACTGGCGAACAGCCAAACCACGTTCACAGCTTTTCTCAGAGTGTTGTCCATTTTTTGGAGGGCTTTGCGGCGGGCGGAATTGCTGGGGCCATTAGCAAGACCGTAATTGCTCCGGGGGATAGGGTGAAGATCATATTCCAGGTGGAATCGCACCGGCGGTTTAGTCTCTTCAATGCAGTTCAATTGGGTGTGGACACGGTGCGCCAGCATGGCATTCTAGGCCTCTGGATTGGGAATGGCGCGATGATGATGCGCGTGGTGCCATACGCTGCAATCACCTTTGCATCTTTTGATCACTACTATCGTGCCCTCAATCGTTTCGTTAATGTAAAGCATGATAACGGGACTGAAGATGAAGGTGTGGCGGTGACACTGCGATTCTTGAGCGGATCTCTTGCAGGCGCAACCGCAACAGCCTGCACCTACCCTCTGGACTTGATGCGGGCGCGACTAGCAGCTGTGAGCTGCACCGACAAACACCTCCCCAGTTACCGCGTTGCCTATATAACACTTGTAAAAACGCACGGTTGGAGATCACTTTACTTTGGTTTAGTTCCCACCATGGTGGGCATCATGCCGTATGCAGGGTGCAGTTTCGCCGTGTTCGAAACTTTCAAAATATACATTGTCCAATGGCGTGATCTTCCATCGGAAAAGGCGATGAAGGTACACGAAAGGCTGATAGCTGGCGGATTTGCCGGCCTTCTTGCGCAATCCGCTACATACCCGCTAGACATTGTTCGTCGGCGTATGCAGGTGACACCGGGTCGTTACCGTGGTGTTTTGCATGCTCTCTGGACAATATATAAGGAAGAAGGTCTGTCCCAGGGTTGGTACAAGGGGCTTCAAATGAACTGGATTAAGGGTCCGATTGCTGTTGCCACTGGATTCACCGTCAACGACATTGTCAAGCGGCGTATGCGGGAATATTATGAAAACGCTGCGCAGTATTCTCACCGGGAAAACCTGGTGACACTCTCCGAAGCGTTTGTGTGTGGTGGCGTTGCGGCTGGGGTGGCAAAATTCTGGACTATACCGTTTGATCGCCTTAAGATTATGTATCAGGTGGGTATGACTGCGTCGGACCCGCATACATTTGGCCGTCAAGGTTTTGCATTAATGGGTGACATGTTGTCTAACAGTCCCAACATGTGGCAAAATAGTGGAATCACAATGATGAGAGTTGTTCCATACGGGGCAATCACCTATTGCCTATTCGATATCTTCCAAATCGCAGCAGAGCGACTTTTGTACTCACCAACTCCCACCCCAATCACCAATTTTGTTGCTGGAGGGTCAGCAGCGGCTCTTGCAACGGCCATTGTCTATCCGCTTGACTTGATGCGCGCCAAGGCTGCCACGAATACTCTTCCATATCATCCCGAATCGTACTACTGGCTGCTCCGCGATATGGCCCGGCAGCGAGGCATTCGCTCGCTG
This sequence comes from Trypanosoma scelopori, assembly GCA_030849745.1. Classification (NCBI taxonomy): domain Eukaryota; phylum Euglenozoa; class Kinetoplastea; order Trypanosomatida; family Trypanosomatidae; genus Trypanosoma; species Trypanosoma scelopori. Next base: position 16,020 of record JASANX010001008.1, read on the forward strand.
TGGGAAGGATGCTCGCTTGCTATCATGGGTATTGGTCCTCTTGCTGGTATTGGTTTTGCAACATACGAGTTGCTCAAGCAGCACTATCACTGTGACACCTTTGGCCATCGGCTCTTGGCTGGTATGCTTGCTGGTGCTGCTGGCCAGATCGCAACGTATCCTCTTAATGTGGCTAAGCGTCAGCGGCAGGTGGAACAGCTGTGTTACTCTGGTCTTGGCGATCTCAAGAATATATTCATGAAACCTGGATTCTACGCCTCCCTCTATCAGAAAATGCCATTTGGTTGGTCCATTGGTGCAATGACTTTCGGGATTTCTTTTGCTGTTAATGATGTGTGTCGTGATTGGGTTATCAAGGCGAGGAAAGACATTTTGCACGACCTCTTGTTCACCTATGCAGTGAAATGACACGTTCTGCAGGTAACGGCTCTTCCCGTTGCCGATGGAACATGTGACTTGTTTCGCTGCCGCGGGGGTGATGTCTGCAAGAGGAGAGGGAAAAGGATGTTGGGAAAACTGTTGAGGAAAACGATTAAAAGAAAATGCAAAAAAATTTTTCTTGTTTTCATTCAGCATATGATTCACTTTGCAAAGTTCCTCTTCATGCTTGCATATTCCCCTCCCTGTTTCTCTCTCTCTCTCTCTCGCACTCTCCACATGTTTGCACCTCTGCGTTTTTACCATTGTTATTTCCTCTTCTGCTGGTGTTGCACAAGAGTCCGAAGTGCCGCATCGCGTCGTTTCCACCAGTATGGAAAAGCATGTGTGCAATTGTTTTAATTTTGTTCTTGCGCTTCCGCGAGAGGAAGTCAATACGTATTATAATGGGCAAGGGCCGACGCGGTGCTAACGAGCCGCGCTGCTGCATGGGCAGTGTAGATTATTGGTTCTCCGACCACCGCTTTCTCATTTTTGTGGCGGTAGAGACGACGACGAGGAGGAGGAGGAGAAGTGCGTGCGGAGAGTTCACAATGTGATGTTCTTTGTCGTTCTCCCCCTTCTTTTTTTTTTTCTCTCTCTCTCCCCCCCTCGTCTGCGGTGTAAACAGAATGTGGATGTGTGTATGGAAAAAAGAATATATATATATATAAATAATGAACCGAGCGAGTTGAAAGGACGATGTGGACGTTTTTTTTTTCTCACCGTACGGGTGCCGTAGCCATAGCCGTAGCGTGTTGTTGTTGTTGTTGGTGGTGGTGGTGGTGAAATATCGCATGTGACAATGAGCTCAACGCCTAACACAGCTGTAGAGATGTGTACGTATCGCGAGTGCGGCATTGCTGATGATGGTGATGGTGCCGATTGTATTATTGTGATGGCAGGTGTTGTTTCTGCACCTCATTTGCTGGATTGGCGTGCCACGCATGTCACGTACAATGTGCAAAGTGTCCCTTTTTTTTTTTTTTTTTTGCCCCCTCCGCCTTTTACCTTTTCACACCTATTTCTCCGCGCTTCGGTTATTCTGCTTCCTGTTTCTTCTGCTGCAGGCCACTAATCCCCCCCCTCAAAAAAAAAAAAAAAAGGGTTAGCAGAGCCGTTGTGGTGCTACGACAGCAACAGCTGCTGATTGAAGTTTCTTGAAAGCGATATACAAAATTATTATATATATATATATATATATATAATTTATTCTTATAAGGGTTGTGTGTATTGTATCTATATTGCTGCAAGGTGTATAGCACTCTATAATACACACTAAAGGAGACCACCAGCTTCTCGACAGGTAGAAGAGTTAATGGAAAGCGAGGCCAAAGGAAGTTCCTCACCAGATTGTGAGCTCCGTGAGAGGGGGAATAAGGCCTTCAAGGATGGCGCGTTCGATAGCGCCATTAGGTTCTATTCAGAGGCAATTGCAATTAACTCAAAGGAGGCTGCCCTCTTCTCGAACCGAAGCGCGGCATACATCAAAAAAAAGGCCTTCTCGGAAGCAATGCATGATGCAGAAGCGGCAATAGCGATTGACAAGGCTTTCGCCAAGGCCTACTCCCGTCTTCACAACGCCCTGTGCAACTTGGGCCGCTTTGAAGATGCTGCAAGGAGGTTGAAGCAAGGCATCGCAGAACTAGAGAGTTGTGGGGCGCCCAAAGAGGATATTACGCATCTCCAGGAGCTTTATAGAAGTGCGGAGGACGGGCGAAGGGCGGTTTCGGCAGGACGACATTTTCTAGATGAGGGCAATATGGCCGGTGCAGAGCGCGCACTGACGGCAACAGTCCGTGCCTTTCCCGAATGCGGTCCCGCGGCCTTCATGTTCGCGGAGTCTCGCGCTGCTCACATGCCAGATGAGGTGACCCGCTCACTTGCCACGTTTGCTCAGTCACATGATAATGATCCCACATATCTGTACATACGGGCCCTAGCCAGCTACTACCGTGGCCAGGATGGTTTCAAGACGGCCCAGATTATTCTGCGCCAGGTGTTAGAGTTGGACCCCGACAACCAAAAGGCTGCTGCTCTTTTCAAGAAGTTGCGGGGAATCGAGTCCCACAAGTCCAATGGAAACACCGCATTTACGGAGAAACGGTACGCGGATGCTGTGAAAGCGTACACAGCTGCTATCGAGATGGATCATACCAATGTGAAAATGGTGGCTACCCTGCGTGGAAACCAAGCTGCAGCCAAGATGGAGTTGAAGGAGTACTCTAGTGCGCTACTCGACTGTAATTTTGCCATAGATAAGGGTGCAGGCAGCGCTAAGCTCTATGCACGCCGTGGGCGGATTCACGAGGCACTAAATGACTACGAAAACGCCCTCAGAGACATTCAGAAAGCAGCTGAGATGGATAGTTCCTATAGTAATGAACTTCATCACATCAAACTGAGCGCAAGGAAAGCGAGTCGGAAGGATTATTACAAAACCCTTGGTCTGTCACCTAACGAGAGCGATGACGCTTCTATTAAGCGGGCGTATAAGAAGTCTTGCCTGCAGTGGCACCCTGACAAGTGGGCTCATACAAGCGAGGAGGAGAAGAATCACGCGGAGAAAATGTTTAAGGAGGTGGGTGAGGCCTTTTCCATTCTTTCTGATCCGAAAAAGAAGAGTATGTACGACAATGGGCAGCTGGACAACGCGGTTGAGGGTGGTGGCAGCGGTGGTGTTGGTGGTGCCAGCGGCTTTGGCCCTGGCTTTTCAGTCGGGAATGAGGAGGTGATAAACATGATGAACATGATGTTCCGAACTGGTTTGGGGGGCGGTGCATATGGGTTTTCACGTGGGTCTCAACCTCAACAACAGGGCTTTACATTCAGGTTTTAGTTGTCTCCCCTTTTGTTTTCTTTACAAGTGGAGAGGGTTCTGCTGATGTCGAACCATCTCTTCGCGCGCCACGATCCCTCCTTGTCAGCTGTGCTCCAGGTGGAATATGTGATTCCACAGGAATTTTGTTTGAGCGGGGGGTGGGGCTGAAGAGCCCTGCGAATGTACAACGCATTCGTACCTTAAGAGAGAGATAAAGGGGGTCGCAAAGAAGCAGAGACTGAAGGCGGGGGAAAAGCAAACCGATGGAACGGCACGTCATGCACACGGGGATGCGGTGTTGCCCGCTCTATTCGGGGCATCGTTGCTGCTACCAAAAGCAATTATATATATATATATATATATATAAATATATATAAAGTAGGAAAAAAGAAAACTGGTCGAAGAGTAGTGGGAGCTCACTACTGGTGTCTCTAGTGCATGAGTGTTGAAGATACACCCCTCGTTTATACGCTCACACTTTACCTTTTTTTTTTTTTCTTGTTTTCCTTTATTGACGCACACACATGCTTACTTGAAATCCACATAAATAAGTAAATAAATGCACATATATTAAATTATCTCTCTTTCTCTTTCTCTCTCTCTGTGTGTGCGTGTGTATGTGTGTGTATGTGTGTTTGTTTGTGGAGGAGGGGGTGAGAAACAACATATCACAAAGAAAATATATGATGTCTTATTCTCTTGTAGTGGACAATACGTTCTCAGGTGGATGAGGCTGCTCTCGAAGCGCTGGGGGGTGGGGCCATGTTGGGGGTTTATTGAGTACAAGATGTGGGCTCTCATTCTTGGTTTACCACAAACTGCGCTTCTTGTTTGTAATTTTCTTTTTTGTTTTGTGTGTGTGCGTACGGCTGCCTCGATAGCAACTTCTCAGGGAAATCTGAACAGATATATACACATATATACGCAAGTAGGCTGCACCTGTCCTGCACATACAACTCAGCAAATTCTCCTTCATGCCACCTCGTTTTCGCATATGCCCCATATGCCAACAGGGCTTTGGCACGGCGTCCCTCAACATCCACATTCCACAGTGCTACGAGAAGGCACTGAAGCGTTGGAAGCTCAATCCTGTTGGGCCAATGCCGGTGATGCCGAATATGGCTCCCGCGCCTGGCCGAGGTGAAAAGGGTGGCCGTACGGCGTCAGCATGTGGCAATGGAGCAAATGGGGTAAGAACATTGAATCATCAGGGTAACAAGGTAGAACATCCGCCGGAATACGTGGAGGGGAACATGAATTTGCATCCCTGTTCTCGCTGTGGCAGGAGGTTCTTGTTTGATCGCATTACGTACCATGAGAGTGTCTGCAAGGGTGATGTAAAACGGCGAGTATTTGATAGTAGCAAGCAGCGAGCCATTTGTGACGAGGGTGGTAGTAATGGTGGATTTGGTATGTCGTACGGAAAGAAAAAGAAGCCCGCAGGGAAGGCTTCAGCTGTGTCTGCGGCTCCTGCTGCTGTGCCGCGTACGCGATGGCGCGAACAACACCGCGAGTTTATGGAGGCCATGCGTGCGGCACGGAATGCAAAACACACCAGTGAGGCAATGTGGGGAAGACCCACTGTGGAGGAATCTCCTGCGAGGCTGGACAACCGACAACGTGCGCCGCCAGCTGTCATGAGGCATCAAAAAGGGATGCAGATGCGACAACAAAGAACAGCTCATGCAACTGATGCATATGCTCTTGCACCACCCTCGGGCGGCGCACGGGCGCCACCCAAGCGACCATACGGAAATGCCTTTGGTGGTGGTGGTGAGCGTTTCACCTCCAGAAGCGGAGGAGGGGGAATGGGAGGCGGAGGCGGAGGCAAAATTATCAACGACAACACCACCAGTCTTGGAATGCTTCAGGCATTTGGCAGAGCTTAGTGTTTCTGGAACTTTGTACTGTATTTTCACTTCATTTTGGGGAACAAGGGGAGAGGAAAAAAATTTTTTTTTTTGTATATGCATCTAATTACTCATGTGGCAATCCTGGCATGCATGTCGAGCATGATTTCTTCTCCACCTCCACTCCTGCACCGACTAGCATTCTTGATGTGACCGACTGTATTGCTTTTTGTATATATGCGGTGGCCTGCTTTCATTCATTCGGGGGCGGGTTTTTTTATTTCCCCCCCCCCCCCCCCCCCCCCCCCCCCTTTTCTGCGTTCTTTTCTTTTTTTTTTTTTAGCCTTTGTCAGGACGCTTCTCGGCGTACCTATTGGTGAGGATACCGTGCGACTTCCTCTTCCTTCACCCTGCTTGCTATTCTATGTGTTTGTTTGGGTGCGGAGGGAGAGGCCCTTTTGTTTCATCGCCTTGGTCCCAACTGCAGCTTGGTGGTGTGTTCGTGTTGCCTGCAGTCTTTCTCTTGATGTTCCCCATCTTCATCTTCATCACTGGTGTTCACCCCTTCCCCCCGTTCTTTTTTTTTTTCCGTTTGTCGTTGTTGTTCCGTGTTCTTTTCTTTTTTTTCTCTTTTCTTTTCTCAGCCACCCACCCCTCCCCCCCAAAACAACAAAAAAATATATGATCTGCACTGTTTTGCATGTGCATCCTTTTTTTTTTTTGTTCAATCGACGAACTGCGTGGACACCCCAACATGTGCACACGAACGATGATGAGGAGTGTGTCGTGTTGAGCGACACACACGCACATATAACCCACATCAACGCAAGGAGAAGGAACTGTCAGTTGCTTCTCTCGTTTGTTCGAGTCTGTGCGTGTTTCTTCTTTTTTTTTTGTTTTTCATGCCATGTTCATTCCCCATTGCCGGGGTTGCGCCAATCACCCTCCTGGAGGCTCTGGTTCTGGTGAGAAGCTTCAAAAATACAGCAACTGATGCATCCCATGCATTTGTGCATGCAAAAAGAGGTAAAACATCCATCTACACGCGAACATAATCGCAGTAATATATATATATATATATATATATATATATATATATATATAAACACACACATGTGTTTGTTTGTTTGTTTGTTTGTGTGTACATGCACGCCAAAAGTACTACTTTTTCTCCCCATCCCTTCCTTTTCTCTTACCCACTCCTCCACCCCCTACCCCCACCTACACACCCGCTGTCAACAACAATGCCAATGATGATCAATGATGATGATGATAGTGAAAGCAGCAATAGAAATACTAGTTACAAATGCTTCGGAGGACACCCTTTTCCTTTTTGACGGCTTCTCGCCTGCTGTTGTCAGGTGGTGGTGGCACGGGTCCCACACCCTATCAGGACAAACCATACCCCGTGCAGCCACACAACCTGAACGAGCTTCAGCAGCCGCCGGATGCATGGCGTAAAAGCCCCTTTATGAGCAAACTGATGGATCAGGCCCTCCCAGTGTACGATGATGTTGTAACTGGTGCTGGTCGTCTCCACTGGCAGGAACCGGCAAAGGTGTGGCACTTCTTTGAGGCTGACGACACTCTTATTCTAGAGGAGCATGATCGTGAAGAGTGGAACGAACGCCCATACGTTGCTGTGAATCACTTGTACGAGCCACCGATTGGTAGTGAAGAACGTCCGATTCGCATTGAAGCTGTGGGGAATCCAGGTGATCATCAGATCGTGTTGTGTTTTGGCAACTGCGCTCCGCATGTGCCACAGTCCACCTACTACATGATGATGAAGGGCTACACAAAAAACAAGTGCCCGATGTGTCAGCAGTGGTTTTATATTCACAACCGCCCCTGGCTGGTGATGCACCCCGACTGGACTGATGAGCCTGCCGCGGATGAGGGCCCGGCGTACACATTTGCCGAGATCGAAGCAGAGTTTGACCGAGACTTTCACGAGTTCGCCGTCTACCTGAACGCTGAGTAAACAAACTAGCATGGAAGTAGGATCTCAAGGCACGGGTGGGGAAATTGAGGAGGGGGGAATTGAGGCAAGGAGCAAGGAGGAGAAATGAAAAAAAAAAAAGAAAAAAAAAAGAGGGGTCTTGAGATGTTTCATTTTTTTGTTGTTGTCTTTTTTGTTATTGAAGCATAGCAGGGGAAATGTGTATTCGGGAGGACATGCCCGTTTTTTCTTTTACATGGCAGCGTTTCTCTTCGTTTTCTTCCTCATCTTCCTTCTTGAAATCCATCTTGTGTGATGGTGTAGAACAGGTTGGGGGAGGTCTCATTTGGAAGAGTTCTCCACATATTCCTTGTTTTTGTGGTTGACACTGCTGCTGCTGCTGCTGCTGGTGATGGTGGAAGGAGGTCCTCATCTCTGGTTTGAACCCAAATATGTTGTCATTGCCACCACCACCACCACCACCAGCAGCAGCAGCAGCACGTTTCCCTACCCACTCCTTATTTTCACCTTTCTCTTTCCTTTCTTTACTATTGAACGATCATAGCGAGGGGGAAAGAGCCTGGTGACGGCTTCCCATGCATTCATGACAACACCTCATGGCAATCGATATTCGTGATTATCTCTCGTCCTTGTCTTCATTCCCTGATTTGATTTCTTCAGAGGCGAAATTCCCATCTGAGGCGGGGAAAGATGTCGCTCTACCAGGGAAAGACCATGCTTGCTCCAATGGTGCGCGTTGGAAACGTGGGGTTCCGCATCTTTTGTGCCGCGCAAGGGGCGGACGTTGTCTTCTCCGAAGAGGTTGTGGCAGCCAAACTGCGACGCTGTCACCGAGAGGTGCGTGTATACGACGAGGAGGTGGGGCCCATGGTGGAGTTCGTGGCGTACGAACCGTTTAAGGACGGGTACAAGCGTTGCGTTGCGTTCTCTACACCAGAGCGCACGAACTTCAACCCGGCGGGCGAGGGAGCCCCTGTGGTGCTGCAGCTTGGCGTTTCATGTCCTGAAATTGGGACCGCTGCGGCCCTTTTGTGCTGCGAGGATGTTGATGGCATAGATGTCAACATGGGGTGTCCAAAGAAGTTTAGTGTTGGGTGTGGGATGGGCGCAGCTCTCATGAAGGATGTAGTGAGGGCGGCATCCATTCTTGCAGCGATAAACGATGCTGTGAACGCCCCTGCGAGGGTGGTTGCCCGCGGTCGCTGTGTGCCGATAAGCTTCAAAACGCGACTCCTTGAAACATCCGAGGCAACGGTGCAGATGCTTACGTCGATTTTGGAAAAGGCGGGCCCTAACTGCGTCCATGCCATAATCCTCCATGCCCGCACCACAGATCAGACATCAGAAATGCCGCCACACTACGATCGAGCCGCGGAAACGGTGAAACTTCTTCGAAGCCACCCATTGTTTTCGAAAATATGTTTTGTCCTCAACGGATCCGTGACGTCGCGAGCAGATGGTGCAGCGAAGATGGCAAAATATGGCTTCGACAGTGTAATGATTGCACGACATGCGATGTGGGATATGACTGTGTTTTCTTCGAGCCAATCGCCCGGCGCGTCTGAGACGTCGTCTAGCGTTTTTTCCGCGTCACCGCTTGCAGCCACGTCATGGATGGATTTGTACAAGGACCTGTTGTGGTGCTACGTGAAATACCGGATACCCTTCACGTATGCCAAGTATCATCTCACGAGGTGTTTGCCGTGCATCACTGCGATGAAACATCTCATGGTAACTGTTCAACAGGAAGTCAACCGCTATGAGGACTTGGTGGAGATCTTTGATTTTCCTGCAGAGCGTCGGGAGCTAATGCGTTGTGCGGTCACGATGGAGATGGTTTCCCGCATTCCAGAAGGGAACTCTAGCAGTGAGAAGAAGCCGCACGTGGACAGCGATGCAGCCAGCAGTGTTTGCAGGCGTAATGTAGAGGCATTGAGTGATTTGCGTCTGAAGAGGTCAAGGATGGAGTGATGACGGCAGGTGGGTTGCCGTCTCCTCCTCCTCCCCCTTCGTTCCTCGGGATGCGGCTTCTATGCGGCGTTCGGGAAGACGCAAAGGAGGGGGGGGGGGGGGGGCGAATATTCGGACTGCCTTGTAGACCTTCTGCCTGGCATCACTTTCACCACCTGCCGCCTTTGCTTTCCACGAAGACTCCCCGCTCCCCGCCCACTCATTTGGCAATAAATCACCATCGCCATAACACAAAGGGCAAGAGCAGCCCCATCATTGTTATTGTTGTCGCCTCACCCCATTTTCTTCCCGTTTATTCTCTCCTTTCCACACCACACCACAACTCACCTTTTTTTTTTTAAATGTGTGTGTGTGTGTGTGCTCCATCTTTCTCGGCTGCTCCTTCTTGTCGTACTTGCCTTTTTACTTGTCCTTTCTCATTCATTTTCACCGGATTTGTGTATCTCTCCACCTCACCCTCTTTCAAATAACAACAAGAATGGTGATAGCAGCAGCAGCAACAAAAACCACAAGAAGAGCGAGAATAAAGGGTGGCGGATGTCCCTTGCTGCGCGAGCACGGCCGAACTGCATCGAACAGTCATGGGCATACATTGACCGGATGCTTCAGGGAGCAGACGGTCTCAAGGTTCTACTATGCGATGATGCAACGCGCAATATCTTGTCTGTGGTTTACTCGCAGCAACAGCTTCTTCGACATGGCGTGGTGCTCGTCGACATGCTTTCAAACCGAGGGCGTTACCCGTTGAAGCACCTCCGGTGCGTCATTTTTTGCCGACCATCATCAGCTGCTTTGGCTTGTGTGTACCAAGAGTTGGCTGAGGGAAATTTTGCATCCTACGCGTTGTTTTTTTCGCATCTCATGGAGTCAAATATCGTTCAGTCACTGGCAAACGCTGATCTTTTGGGGCTTGTGAGTTCTGTAAACGAGGTATATCTGGATTTTGTACCGATCACTGAACACGTTGCCATCACTCAACTGAAGCCAGCGACACTGCAGTCTGCTCCTGGTTCCCCCGTGAACCCCATCACATACTCGCAGTGGGACACCACATCGTTGGAACGCATGGCGGAAAGTATTGTGAGTCTGATGCTAATGACAAACCGCCGCCCTGCCATTCGCTACCGTGGGAGGAACCGAGTGACGGAGAAGCTGGCAAAACTCGTGGCGGACAAGATGAAAGGCGTGCACCAATCCTTTCCTGACCTCAAGGCGAACGAGTCCGTATTGGTTATTTTAGATAGGATGGATGATCCCGTTACTGCCCTCGTCACACCGTGGACATACGAGGCGTTGATGCATGAGGTTATTGGGTTCCAGCGCGGAACTGAGATCACGGTAGATGATCCTGATGCAAAGCCAGAGGAGTGTGTGCATGTTCTAACACCACACGCGGATCCTTTCTTTGCTCAGCACCGCTACGACGACTATGGTCAGGTGTGCATTGCGGTGAGTGAGTTGGTGAAGGCGTATAAGTCATTAAACAACTTTGACAGGGATAATGTATCCATGGAGGAAATCAAAAGCTTCATGAGTCGATTCCCTGAGGCCCGCAAGCAGTCTCTCCAGGTGACACGCCATTGCGGCATCGCGAGCCAATTAGTAACTGAGATAAATAGACGTAATCTGACACGATTGTCAGTTCTAGAGCAGGAAATACTTACCTCTAATGACGTCTCTGAACACTCCAGGCAATTGCTGGATATTGTGCAGGACCCCAGCACTGACATTGAAGACGCAGTTCGCGTGGTTATGCTGTACGCTTTACGATACGAGAAGTCCGGAGGAAATATTACCTCGCAACTAAAGGACGCGCTAGCGAGGCGCGAGTGCCCGCCTGAGAGAATATCCCTGATCGATAGCGTGCTTGAGTACGGCGGGGCGGACAAGCGGTTACACGAACTTTTTCGTGTGTCGACAGGGCACATTCTTAAGATTGTAGCGAAGACAGTTGGGCAATTCGGTAAGGATGTCCAGAACGTGCTCACTCAGCATGTCCCCCTCATGAGGAAACTCATCAACCGAATTTATAATGGAACATTGTCTGAGCAGAATTACCCGGTGCAGGAGGTGACGAATTCCCCCATTCCTGTCTCGATGGTGCCCACGGTGTGTGCGAAAGACATTATTGTTGTAATGGTAGGTGGTGTGACCTACAGCGAGGCGATGCTCTTGTACCAGATCAATCAGGGTCAGGTGGATAACAATGTCGAGTCGTTGATGAATATAGGCAAGAATGTGTCACGGTTCGTTGGAGGGGACACTGTTGGTAACGGCGCCTCTGACGGGCAGCAGACGGAGAAAATCGAAGCACGTGTCACGCTACTCTCCACGGGCATGATTGCCTCAAGGGATTTCATGCGTTCGCTGCCATCATGAAAGTAACGCCGAAGTGGAGTGTGCATTACACGTGAGGGTTTTCTTTCAACTCGTGGAAGTTGAGGGGTGTGTGTTTTCCTCACGGGTTTTTTTTTTTTCATTCGACGCCGCCCTGCGTTGTTGTTTGTCCGTCTTGCTGCGTTTCAGCGTTCACTCGCGTGGTCTTGTTTTTGTTTGCATCCGCCGATGGAAGGCTGGCGAGGGCACGATGCAGAAGAAAAGCAACAACGACAAGAGAAAAAAAAAAAAAAAGAACAAAAAAAACGGAGAATGAAGAACGTGGGTAAAACAAACCCCCCCCCCCCCCCCCCCCCCCAAAAAAAAAAAAAAAAAAGGGTGGGGTGGGAGTGTTACTGGAGGAGGGGGTATTCTCGTCTGGTGTGCCGGGATGTCCGTGTCTTCTTCTCGTTGCTTTTGCTTCTGCCGCGCACATTTTCACACACACACACACATCAACATGGTCGTTACAGATTGTTGACATGCAGACGGACGCATATGTGCATGTAGTCATGCGTTCCTTTTCCTTCTACCTCGTTGCCTTTGAGTTTCTCTCTTCTCTCCGCGCGGACGTAGCAGTCTCCACGAGTGACCTCTTCGTCCCAGGGTAGCGCCACTCCTCCTTTTCTTTTCTTTTCTTTCTTGTCATGTCGGCCATCTTCGCAGGCGGAGTACCAAATCTCTTCACGTCGCCCATGGCGGCGTTCCCTGCGCGGAATTTATTTCACTCTGCCGATCGCCCGTCGGAAAACGCTTTGGGGGGAAACGCCTTTACCCAGGAGGATCGTCTCATGATACAGTTGCTGTACCAACAACAGCAGGCTATACAGATCCAACTCCAGTCCATAGCGCTTTCCATGCAGCAGTTGCACATGGCGGTTGTGGGGATCTCGAAGCCATCTGTTGCCATGGCGGCGTACGGAAACACCGTCAATGACGCGAACATATCAACAAACACGGCTGCATGTGCTCCGGTGGCGGCGCAATCTTCTGTCAACAACACAGCGGAGGAATGTATGTCGACGCAGCACAACAAATTCAACGACCAGCAGGGACATGCTGTGATGACGGGGAGACCTCAGCCCGCTTCTGCGGCACCGACAACAAAGGAGGTGTCGCGTTCCTGCACTCCGCCACTAGAGGATTTAGACGCATCGCGCCATAGCGCAGTAAATCGATCCACCGATTCCGCCCCTCCTTGGGACCCCTCTGCCGGCTCGCGTCATAGCAGCGTGATGCGCATGACTCGCGCAGAAAATCCTCTCCTCTCCTCGCTCCGTGGTAAGCTTCCAACGCCAAGTCGCTCCGCCGCAACGTCTACCACGGGGGGGACTGGGTACACCGCTAGTGCGAATGTCAGCACTTATTTAGACGACTCCAAACCAACCCTTCGGCCCACCGTACATCCCTCCTCATCATCATCGCTTCACCATGACCCAGAGGTGAAGAATGTAGTGTCTTCCTCGCTTTTCAGACACACCTCTTCGAAATCTCATCACCCGCGGCAACAGCAACAACCGCAACAACGACAATACCAAGGACATATTGTACTAGATAATCGCAAGATAGAGACGTCTCACCCCTTGCAAAAAAGTTCCAATGCCTCTACTGCGGCGCCGTCGGGTGCGACGACGACGACGACGACGACGAAACCCACGGCATTCAGACAAGGGGAGGAAATGCAGCATTTCAATAAGTGGACTTCTGTTGACAACCACAGGAATGGTGGAGGCAGGGAGGAGTGCGGTGAGACGATAAGATCTGCTATTGGGTATGACTCGCAAAGTGATGGCTACGGTAGCTATGAGACGAGGCAGTATTTGAAGAGCGTTGGAATTATATGATGCTCGGCGGCATGACTTTGTTGGGCTCGTGTGGAGGCGGATGGGGGAGGGGTGGGTTCAAAAAAAAAAAGAAAAATGGACAATTGAGGGAAACTGAAAACAGGAGGAGGAGGAGTGAAGGGAGACGCAAGCCAATATTGCAATATATATATATGTATGTATGTATGTATGTATGTATGTACGCCTCTCCCAGGAGGAATGAGTGCAATGTGCATACGCATCTGTGGTTTGCCGGTGTTTTTTACGTGCGCCCTTTTCTTCTTTGTTTTCTGTTTTTTTTTTTCCCCTTTTTTTTCCCCTTCTTTTTAATTCGTCCCCCCCCCCCCCCAAAAAAAAAAAAAAAAAAAATCCCACTGTATCAATATATATATATATTTATATTTATAGAGAGAGAGAAAGAGATGTGTGTGTGTGTACGTGTGTGTACGTGTACACTTGTACTGTTTTTCTGCGAACTTAACACGCTGCCCGTAGAGGTCTCGTCCCAAATATTTGCCCTCTTTTCATGTTCGTGTATGTACGTTTGTGCGTGTGTGAGATGTTTCTATTGTACTTCTTCTGCTCACCTCCCCCCTCCCAACGCAAGCAAACGCACGCTTTATGATTCGTACCCCACACACTTCTTGCCTTTTCTATCTTTTTTTTTTTTTTTGTCTGTTCCTGTTGCGGTTCATGTTCTTCGCTGCTCTTCTTTATTATTATTATTATTTTTTTTTGTTTGCTTCTTTTGATTCGCTCCAGGCGTTGCTATTCAAAATTCTTTGTCTTTATTTTTATTTTTCTCTGGGTGGGGGGAAGGCAGTTGTATCTTGGAACTGCAGATTCCACCTGTTGGGAAATGATGCGGCGGCATGCCGTTGGTGCTGCGATTCTCTTGGCGCTTCAGGACGCCATACAGATGCGCTCCATATCAACCGAAGCGTTTGTGTCATCCGTAGCGAAAGTGCAACAGCAGTTGAGCGCCTCGGAGCGCAAACAGGAGCTGATTCTGCATGGAAGACACCTGTTTGAAACCGATACCCTCGACGACATTGGGACTGCGTGGACTCCTGTAATGGCGGGGACAGTCTGCCACGCCGCGACACAGCTGCGTATACCCCCCACCAAAGGACAGCCCTTTGCCGCCATGGTGGAACTCAGCCTTTCGCCAGCAGCGGTGGAGGCGATGGATATACCGTCGCTGGCGAAGATTGTCCACGCCTGCTTGGTGCTGCGCTCGCCGCAACTCTATGAGGTTCTCTTTACCTACGTTCGCCACATCATCAAACTAGCACCTGTCATTGACACCGTCTCATGTGCTGTGCTTCTCAACGCCTACGGACGGGCACAGGTACAACATGAGGAGCTTTACCAAGCCCTGTGCGACAGGGCGGCTGTGGTGATGAAGGATCCTCGCACATTTGTCGCCCACACAGCGAACGTGGCCCATGCCCTTTCACGCGTTCAATTTTTTCACAGAGACTTATTTCTCGTTCTGCGCGATCAAGCCGTCCGACAGTCTTCTCAAGGGCCACTACTGGTGACAGTGACGATTCTTGACGCATTCGCCGAGGTTGGGTTTGTCGATGACACCATGTTTACCGCCCTGGAACAGCGTTTGATGAAAGATTTAGCTGATTTGCCAGCCCAACTCATGGCATCCCTGGTCGGGTGTCTGGTAAAGGCCGGAAGGGCACCATCTGCTCTCTTTACAGCCTGTGGAGAACGTATTGTGGCGATGGGCAACACGTTTGATTCCACATCTATCGCAAAAACATGCGACGCGTTCTATCGTGCCAACATTCTCGCAGAGGAGGTGTTCGGGGCACTCGCCGAGCGTGCGTGCAAGGTGGCAGCCGACTTCCGTGCGGACGAGATTCATCTGACGCTCAACGCTCTCGGGTCATTTGATCTTTTTGACGGTGAGCTGTTTCCTTTGTTAGCGTCTCGCTTCGTGTCAATCGTAAAGCAGGGTGGGTATATCAGCCCCACTGACGCCGCTGGTGTTCTCGCAAGCTTCGCAGCCGTGCAAGAGAGAAGTGATGAACTTGTGCACATTTGCACCCAGCATTTGTCTGCTCACCGTGATGCACTCGACGGGGCGACACTGGTGCAAGCGATCTGGGCTTGCATCGTTCTCAACGTGCAAAATGAGGCACAGCTGAGCCTTTTGGAGTGCTTAAAAAGCGATGCGAGAAAACTGCCGGACGAGGCCATAGTAGAGAAGGAGTCGAAGGTAGCACTTGAGCGCCTTCGTTGCGTCAAGAAGGCGTACGCTCTGGGATGACGATTGCCGTGTGCCGCATGTCTTCGTATCAGAAGAGAAGCGAAAATAAAGAATCCCGTAAAACTGGACGAACCCTTGCAAGGAGGAAGAAGCAGAAACATGATTGAGGAGAAGGATGGCAGTAACAACACTTACACACACAGACATATATATACATATGTATATATATATATATATATATATGTGTGGGAAAAGGGGAGAAAAAAAAATATTGATAGGAAGAGAAGAGGTGCCGTTGGACGTACTGTTGGTGCTCCCCTCACTCTCCCAACTAAGTACTTCTACTACTACTACTATTATTATTATTATTGGTGGTCGCGGCCACACTACCACTCTTGAATCATATGCTTTTTTTTTTTTTTTCACAGGTGATTCCGCTGTTTCGGATTCTTCCTTTGATTTCTTGCATCATTATATAATTTGCCCATTTCCCCTTTTTTATTTTTGGCTTGGAATGAAGGTGTGGTCACCACCCTTTTGTTTCTTGTTTTGGTGTTTACCCGTTCATTTGTCAGTTTGTTACTCTCATGCATCGTGAAAGCTTGTTGGGCGTAGCGCTTGCAGCAACTCTGGCTGAACTGGAGTCTGTGTGCCGCCTGAGTGAGAGACAAAAGGAGCAACTGTGGGACATCTTTGATGTCGCCATGGACCGAACGCTGGCTGAAGCTCCTGTGATGTCTCGTGTGCGGGTCTTCTCGCCACACCCGTCGTTGCTGAAGGAGGGCGGACACAAGTTCGGTGCAAGTGGTGTGGTGGCGCCGGTGTTCAACGCACCCAAATGTATGGTGTTTCCCTCCCCCGAGGTGTTGCAGTCGTCTCCAACGTCGCTGATACCTCCTTGCGATGTGCTGGATGACGGCACAACGTATCCTGTCTATCGCGTACATGATGGGGTCTGGACAATTCTCCTTAAGAACCCTGTTGTGGAGGTTAGGGCTGCGGGCGGGTCGGTAGAGACAATTCACCTTGACTACCTTAAGGTGCATCTCAAAGATGTCTCACTCACGGACAATGCGAGTGGGAAGGGGGCGCCAGCGGGGAACAAGAAACGGCGAATCTACCAGTGACGTCTGTCGTGTGCCCCGAAATGGGGGTGGTGGTGGTGGGAGCTCAGAGACCAGGGCAATGAGAAGGATGTGCGATTCTCAGGTGTCTGCTTTTCCACCCCCCCCCCTTTTTTTTTTTGTTGTTGTTGTTGTTCTTCGTGCTGTTGCCCCTCTCCCTGTGTGCGATGTGTGTATTGTGCATTTCATCCTTTAAACGCTCCAAGTGGTATTTAAGAAAAGATAGAGTGTTTGGGGGAGGCGACGCATCAGGCCTCATATATATCCTAATGAAGAATGATGTGGGGAAGCAACCCGGGTCGTGGCTGCGTGTAGCGGTGCATATGAATGAGTGCAGCATGCTACTTCCATTTCGACCAGTGGATTCGATGCACCCCTCCATACCGGCTTCACCGCAAGGCGAATCCTCTGCGTCTCTCTCTCGCTCGTACTCGTCACACTTTCAGAGAAGGTATATTTACCTTACCTACGGGAGCATGGCGGCCAGCGCATTTAATTTTGCTTCGGCCACTCTTGGAGCCAGTGTGCTGGCCCTCCCCTATGCTCTGTATAACAGTGGCTGGCTGATTGCCGCTCTCTCTCTTGTTACATGTGTTGTGGCAACAGTGTACAGTGTGTACGTGCTTGCCAGAGTCATGGACATAACTGGCATGTGGACCTATGAGGAAATGGCGTCTTTCCTTTTGGGACCGCTGTTTGAAAAGATCACGGCGTGCATCATTGTCTTGTTCTGTGCAGGTGTTGCGGTAGTGTACGTAGTGGTCATTGGCGACATTCTTCACTCTACCATAAGAGCTTTTTACATCGATGCATATGTTAGCCGAACAACGGTACTGGTGTTATTTTGGTTCTTCGTTATGCTTCCGTTGTGTTTGGTGCGTAGCATGAATTCTCTGCGGTACTCCTCCCTTGTGGGTGCCGTCTCGACAGTAACGCTGGTGGTGGCAATATGTACCCACGCCTTAAAAAGGGGGGCAAAATTAACGGAACTTCCTCTTGCGAAAATAGAACGTAAAACTATAAGTTCATTTAACACCTTTGTGTTCTCATTTTGCTGTCAGCCAGTGGTCTCCAGAGTTTATTCAGAGATGCGGGAGGGCACTTCCTGCAAGATCACCACAGCTACTGCAATCTCGATGAGCTCGTGCGCACTCATCTATGTCCTTGCTGCGATATTTGGTGCAGCAGACTTCGCGGAGAAGACAGAGCCAAACATTATGCACAACTATACACGCGATCTTGAGACGCCGTATGTTGCCCTCGCATTCTTGGCCATGGCATTAACTGTGACGATGGCATTCCCAATGACCATATTTCCAACGAGGGATTCGCTCCTCATGTTCCTGGGGTATCCGGAGGAGAACGGCAATGAGAAGGTCCCTTTTGTCGTTGCCGCCGCCCTGGCCTTTGTGACACTTGTTCTTTCTATTTGTGTCCCCAATGTGCGCTTTCTTTTTGATATTCTCGGAGGCATTCTCGGAGGTCTCGTATCGTTTGTATTTCCTGCGATATTTGCGATCCGTTGCGGCTTCTGGGATCCCCACAACGTTGGATGGGCACGATCCGTCGCCACCATTGGCCTTCTTTTTTTAGGGGTGGTGACATGTACGTTCGGAGTGTGCAGCTCATTTGGTATCATATAGTCACGACTCTCAGCGCCAAGCCGTCTTTCTGCCCGCTCTTCTTTTTTTATTATTATTTTTGCGAGGACGCACACACATAATATTGTTCTCTGGCATGACGGAGGCTATCGTTCGTTCATGCCCATAGCTGGGTGGTGTTTCCTTTCCTTTGTTCTCGTTTCATTTTTTTTTTTTTTTTACTCTGCTGCTCATGACATCGGCATCGTTGTGTTCATGTGGCAGTTATTTCCCTCCTCACCCTCACCTCGTCTTTTTTCTTTTTTTTTTTTGCTGAGCGTGCGAGAGAGAGAGCTCTTGATCTCCCTCCCTCCCCCTCGCTCTCTCTCTCTCCCTGTCTGTCTATCGGTGTTACTCAGTGCACGTGTTTTCGTTTTTTTTTTTTTTTTTGTGCTTTCGTCTGCTTCTGTATTTGTTTGTTTCCCTCTTCGCTGTCATGATGTTCTTGTTGTCAGCATGCGTGTAGCTGCAGGGGACACACACACGCACGCAGAGAGAGAGAGAGAGAGCGGGTAAGTGGAGGGGAGGAGGGTGGCGCAATGTACAGCGATGGGAGCCGTCAAACCATCTCGGAGCTTCAGCGTGTGGCGGCGGTCACACGGAGTCGAATTCTCAATGAGACAGCGCAGTTAGATCGGGTGCGGAAGGACATTGGGAAGACACAACAGTGTGTTGACCAGCTCATCTACATCTTTCTGCGGGAGGCGGATGGGGATGCGAGAGCCGCCCTGTTGCGTGAGCTTACATGCATCTCGGACGAAATGGATCTCACCGATGTCCCGCTTATTCCCATTGCTATCGCGCTGGCGAATGGGCACCTGAGTAATGCTAAACGTCTTTATGCAGCGCGCAGTCGTTTCGTCAATGACAGTTCCATTTCACTTTTGGCGCATGTTCTGCGGTTTTCCACAGCGGTGCCTCAGGTTCAATTGCTGGACATAAGCGAGACGAAGGTAACGGAGAAAGGCCTGTATTTCCTCCTTGAAATGATGGCTGAAAGGGAGGCGCCGTTTACCCTCATAGTGAAGAACCGCGTGCTTTCTGAAGCTCCCGCCACGGAAGAATACAGGAAGAAATTTCAGGATGCTTTGGAGAAGTTACATTTGAAGGAAAACTGCGTTGTAACACTCTGAAGAACACCAGGCGGCCTGCGTGTGTTTGGCTGATGTGTGGCTGAGAGGTTTTCTCTCGTTCTCTGCTTCTGTTTTGTTTCGTTTCTAGCCCCCCTCCCCGCCAAATACACATATAAATATATTTATATTTCACACGCTTGGAAGGCTAACTGCGCGTGGACCCTCTGGTCTTGTGTCATGTGATGCTTCTCTCCCTTCGTATATTTATATTCATATTATTTTTTGTGTGGGTGGGTGGGTGGGTGGTGTGGGGGTTGGGGATGACGACGGCGGTGGATGGACTGCAAAGATACCAGCACACACACACACACACACACACACACACACACACACACGCACGCACAGCCGGGCAGGCAGGCAGAAGGGAGTGGATTATATACCGAAGGGGATATCAAGCGGAAGGAAATGATTGAATCCGCCCTGAATCTCAAGTTTGACTTCCTGCAAAAAAGTGGAACATGCTCACCCCACCTCATAGACGTTCTGACGCTTCTCGTGGCACACGCCAACGAGACGGAGTTGTTTAAGACGGAGCTGCGCTCGGCGCCATTTGATAATGCTGCAATGCTCTGCGCTGGTCCGACGAAATCCCCTGCACCGCCACCGCCACAGCCAACAGAGGAGGTTGTAGCGAACATGGAGCGGGAAGCTCTTCGCATGCAGGCGAACGTTCTTCATGCTGCGGAGGAATCCCTCCACACGTACGCAGCAGATCTGAAGAACGTGAACGATGTCGCTGTGGCGACAACCTCGAAGAGACTGAGGGAGATGAAGGAAGCCTTCTTCACGGACATGGTGGCCTTTCGGGATCGTGTGGTAGAAGCGACTGTGGAGCAGACACGGGTCGAGTTGGACTCGCTTCGCATGAGTTTGCTGGAGTCGTTGAATAGGGACGTGGAGCACCTGAAGGGCGAACTTCATCAAGTGGGCCTTGCATCACAAAAAGAACTCCACAGTATGAAGGAGGATTACAGTGGTTGTATATCGAAAGGGCTTGAGACGATTGGCGCAACACCATTGGAGAAGTCTGCACCGTTGGTGGAACACGTAAAACTTGTGGAGCAGCAAGTCGTGCTGCGGGTCGGGACTGATATGCCGTTCGAGCAGGTGAAGAGCATTAAGCACTCCGTCGAGTGGGAAGCGAGCCACGCACCAGATCCTGCGATGCGGTGCGATGACACCCCATACCCGTCATTTCCTCTTGTAGGAGGCGTTGCAAGTGTTGATGAGACGGCGAATCTAGGGCTTGAGCTGCGGGATGGGGGCGATGAGGTGGAGGGCCTGATCGTCACGGGTGTGGCGCCGGATTCCTGGGCGTCGAGAAATCGCATAGCCCCGGGTTGCATCATTTCCCGCGTGGGGGGAATCCTTGTGACAAGAGGGTCTGAATTCTCTGCGGCCCTTCAACGGTCCGGTGCACGGGTGAAGCTTTCCGTGTATGATCCACAAACTGCGGTGTTGCGAGCTCTCACGCTGGAGCGTTGAGACGGGCTGGGAGTCTGTGCGGATGGCCAGTCTTCAGGTATCTTCTTTCTCTCTCTCCTTTTGTACATATATATATATATAAATAAATAAATATATTTGCAATGTCTTGGCCGGCCCCATATATTGACTTTTGTGTCTTCTGTCATGGCGGCAGGGGGGGTGGGGGTGGGGGGGGGTTGCCTTGTTTTTCTTTTAGGCGTGCATGCATGAGTGACGGGGTGGATAACTGAAGGGAGGGGGAGTTTACGAGGGAGGTGCGACGGTGATGTTTTTCTTTTTTTTTTTTATTTGGACACGTAAAAACAAAAAAAAAAAAATGATATGTGTTTCTCCCTTCTTCTGGTACGTTTATTGGTGTCTTCTCTTTTGGCTTGTCATGCATTAATTGCTGCGGGGCAAAGGCGGGTTGGAAGAGAATGGTGGTGGGAGGGCGTGGGGAATGGCGCAGCCCTTGTAACAAGGATCGAGACGCATTTCCGTGGGATATTACCCGTCTCGATGGTGTCATGGAGCAGGCTATGGCGCCAAAGGCTACAGTTGAGATGAGGTTGTGGTGTGCAAAGCTGATTGCGCGCTGTGTGGAGATGGCGGGACCCAATGAGCAGGCTGAGTTGAGGCAACGGCGACTACTGATGCCTACCTTGCAGCATCTTTTTTCCCAGACGGTGCCGACGCTGTCGGCTGCGAAGCTTCGGCAGCATGTGCTCTCTGTGCACCTTCACCTTCTTGGTGGGGATGCGGCGTTTGACGAGTTGCTTGTGATGGATGTTGGCACAGTGAACGAGTTGGTAACTGCGCTTAGCGACGAAACACACCCGGAAGTGAAGTACGCAGCGCTGCTGGTGGTGAGGCGCATTTCGGAGTTGCCTCACGTCAGCTCCATTTTGGTCTTTGAAGAGTCTCTTTTCGACGTGTTGCAGGATCTCCTTGAGACTATTCATGTCGCTCCGCGGGTGGCACTGCACATATTTCAGCTCTTTGTGAACCTTTCCGGCCACTCCAAGCTGCATTTCAAACTTGCGAGGTCTCGCCGAGTAGTTTCTGCCGCCATTGATACACTTTTGTGCGTGCTGGAATCGGACGTTGTGAAGCGAGCCACAAGGCGTGTACGCCGTGTATTGAAGGTGACCGCGACTTCCCACGAGTCCCTCCATACCACTAGAGGAATATCTACACATGCTGCCAGTGCGCTGGAGCACATGTCCATGACTGTACCGTCTGCAATGATAATAGCGAACCTGCTCTCTTTCCCGGATAATCGAGCATCCATGCCTTGCCTGTATCCAGACCTTGTGCGTGCATTAGAGCTTTGTGACTCTCAAGATGTATCGATTCGACTCCGGAAGGTGGCCCGCCGCGCAACAGATTTTTTGCACGAGAATGACACCGTAGTTGAGGCGCAGTTGCTGGCGCACTTGGGGAGCTCCAAAGGTGACTGCAGTCATCATTGATATCGTCAAATTGCTCGGATGTGACCGGGATAAAAGGTCTATATGTATTTTTTTTTTTTTAGATTTGAGTCTGTCTGTCGCCTTATCCTGCCACGCCCTGTGTCGCGATGTCCCCGTGAATCCACTCGAGTGCAAGAGTTTGTCGGCCCCTTTTTTGTCGGCCCCCTTTTTTTCTGGGCCCCGTGTTGTGTTCCGTGGCTCTGCTTTCTTATTTTTTTTTCCTTGTTTGTTTGTTTGTTGTTGTTGTTGCTATACATTTGCGTTTCCTCCCCGCTTTCTTTTTTTTTTTTGTCCTGCTGCTCTCTCTGCCTTTTCATTGCTCTCTGTGCACCCCGTGAGGTTGCGCCAACCAACGGCGGATGGCTTCGCTGGACTTTGGTGTCGCCCTGCAGGACAAGCGGCTGGCTCCGCTCATGCAACTTGTCGCACTGCGGGCGCTTGATGACTTATTCACACCGCTTGAATGTGACACGCAGACAGCGCTGCGCGTCTACGGGGCTGCATTGGCTCCCTCCTTTGGTGAAGCACACAAGACGGATTCGGCTCTGCTTTGCGCAGCTATTCTCGGTGGCATGGGTGTCGTTGCCGATACTCCACGTTTCGCTGAGGAGAATGGGACGTTAATGCCCGCCTTCATCATACGGAGTAGTGATACTGGTGGGCGTCTTGGCCAGCATCGTCTTCTTGTGCAGCTGGCGGAGGAGTTGCGCGTGCTGCAGTACATCTTCTCGCAGTCTCCATAGCGTCAATGAATGCTGTGGCAGTACCGTTTCTCACAGAGTTCACGTTGTGGGAGGCAACATCATCAACAACGGCAAGAGGGGAAAAAAAAAAAAAGACCCCTGACGTGAAAATAAACAGCTGGGAATTCGAATCTGATGACGCGTACTGTTGCAATTTTTCTTTTTAATATTGTTCTGCCTTTACTGATGCGGCGCAGGGAGCCAAAAGGAAGTGAAGGCACACACACACAAATATATATATCTATATCTATATATCTATATATATATATATATATATATATATAGATATATGCCATCGGATTTGCATTCTACTTCGTCGCAGGATAACTCGTCGTACTCCTCATCCACAGACGATAACAAGAGGGAGGATGCGCACAGCAGCAAAGGCCGAAGTAGAAGCTGCAGCAGCGGGAGTGATGGTAATAGCACCAGTAGTTCCTCTTCGTCGTCCTTGTCGTCTTCTTCTTCTTCGTCTTCCCGTCAAATTAAGAGGGATGACAAGGGCGGCCGACCAGTGGCGCCGGTGCGACGAATCGATTCCTCCGTTGCCTCGACATCCTCCCATTCGACTGTAGGCATTCGTAGAGTGCAATTGAACCCCAAGCTGCAGTTTGAGAAGCCAGATGTTAGTTGGATTAATGTGCCCCAGGGTGAAACAAACGTCCTGCGTCGTGTCGTGACGAACTACGATGCCTTCCCGGAGGGACAGTACCGTGTCATTGACTACTTTCGTACCGCTATAGAGATGTTCGTCGCTCAGGTGCGTCAAGAGTATGCGCGGCAGCACCAACAGGCGCAGCGGAGTGGCAAAACGATGACCCGCTTCACTTGGCGAAACAAGGGGGAGCTGGCGATATGCTTCGCATCGTGCTGTGACATGCTGAAGTTGCTGTATGATCGATTCCACCCGGGACCGGATAGACCGAATTGGGAGATGCTCGTCAGCCAGTTTATCCTTTTCTTGATGACCGAGTCGAGGATCCCACCAAATATTCTGACGGAGCAAACATACAACACAAAATTCTTGGATTGGCGCAAAGGGGGAACGCGGTATCAGGGGGATCAACTCGCATCTAATGTGCGCTTCCCCTCCGCGGATGAACGACGTTTGAAGATTGAGACATACCTCCGATCGGGTGCGGGTTACAGCATTGAATCAACAGTTGTGGAGTCGCCTGTGGTGGTGCGACCCGTCACGGCTGAGGCGCCTGTTGCAGTGCAAGGTTTGCGAAGCGGCGGTGTGCCTGTAGGCAATCCCATTGCTCCTCTTCTTGGCTTTCCGCGTGGTCAGGCCCCGGTTAAGATGCCAACAAAGTTGCACATGAAGACTCCGCCTGCCCCTGTTGCTGGGAAACAGGCTGTGGACGAGTACCGGCACCTGCAGTGGTTGGCGAAACTGACTCAGATTACTGGCGCTTCCCCGACCCTTGAGTTTCCCGAGGAGCGATACAACATGATTTTGAATTTTGTTCGTTTTTGTGAGACCTCAGAGATGCCCGACCACTTCATCACCATAATGAACATACTGGTGCGCTCCACAGAGAAGATCCAGGACATCTTCGAGGAGAGGGGAGGTGTGGTTGTGCTTCGCCGCTTCGTCGGCACGCTGGTGCGTTTGAAAGATGCACCTGTCCTGATGAACCTTGTCGAGCAGATCCTTCGGATGAAACTCCGTGCGTGGGGTCAGAGCAGCCAGCAGGCATGGCTTCGAGATCTATCAGGGAAGAGCGGCAAGGATTTAAAATGGTTGCGATCGCTGGACATAGTGACAACAGAAAAGCAATCCGCCTGGAATTCATCGGTGCTGGCGCTGGAGCGGCGCTACGTTCTTGCAGCATCGCGGGAGAAGAAACAGCGTGGGACAAAGCGCACACTACCAGATACCGAAGAAACGCATCGTCTTTTGCTCGATGATAACGTTGGCGTCAGTAAGACCACGCCGTGCATATCTACTTCCCTTTGCGTCTCCCTACCCGGCGAGTTTCGTGCTCCACCGCTGTCCTCAAACATAGAGCAGGACACCATCTGTTTTTTGAACAAGAAACTCCGTTTCTGCGAGGGGGAGCAAGCTTCGTGGCGCGACGCCATCATGCGGGCGTTGGACGGCAAGTGCCCAGGGCTGCCCATCCCGCTCTGGTACGACCCGTACCAACTGCTTGGCATTGACCCTTGCCCATCTAAGTAGATGGCTCTGGCGTCTCTCTCTCTCTGTGTGTGTGTGTGTATGCCGTCCCCGCTGCCTGTGCGACGCACTAGCCACTGAACGGCTGCGCACTCCTCCCGGTCTCCCCGACCCCCCTTTTTTCCGACAGGTGGTGCTCCCTGCAGTTTTTTTTTCTCGTTCCTCTTAAAAACCAAAAAGAAAAGGGGGAAATGTGTTGTTTGTTCGTCCTCACGCTGTTCGGTTACATGTCGATTTCGTTTTTCCTTTCTTTTTGTTCTGTTTTTGTGTCCGTTGTTGGTGGTGGGTGGTGGTGGTATCTCGTTGATTTGGACGTTTTCTTTCTTGCTTCGACTAACGGATGCACACCAATAGACTTGAAGGCGGGCACAACAAAAGAGGAAGAATGGGGTGGGAACGAAATGCTGCAGCTGCGCTCCACTCGATCCCTCAGCACATATTCTCCGGATATGTTTTCTCACACCGATGTGAGACATCACACCGCAGCAGCAGCAGCAGCAGTTGGCTTGCTGTTGGCAACCGCAGGCGGGGAAGGAGCGAGGGGGGGGGGGGGGGATGAGTTCATCTGGACACGCACCTCTCTTTGCGTCAATGGTCGCTTTTTGACCGACTAATAAACTCAAAAAACTTCCTGCCCGCACACGCGCGTGCCCCCGGACCACTGCGTGCTGTGGTGATTCCATCATTCCATGTTTTTAGTGACGCTCCAGCCTGATCGTATACATTACACCATGTCATAGTTACAATGAACATGCCGCGTCATCGCGTGCGTCTTCCCACCCCCACCTCCTCTACCTCGTCTCCCCGCCCTGCACTCCCTTTGCATCCTGATGCCTTCTTACGTTATGCGTTCTGTTTGAACTGAGTCCATGCTGATGTCTCGACGTTAGTCATGCAAGACCTGAGCATATGTCCTCCTCCTCACCGGTGCACGCACGCACACACACCTGCGTACATTATGTGCACGCGCGTGCCCCCGGACCACTGCGTGCTGTGGTGATTCCATCATTCCATGTTTTTAGTGACGCTCCAGCCTGATCGTATACATTACACCATGTCATAGTTACAATGAACATGCCGCGTCATCGNTGCATCCTGATGCCTTCTTACGTTATGCGTTCTGTTTGAACTGAGTCCATGCTGATGTCTCGACGTTAGTCATGCAATGCCCCTGTTTTTTTTTTGTTTTTAGATTTGGTGCAGGGAAAGTAATGTTTCAGGGAGATGCGGATGGCTCACTGAGCGATGTGAATCCCCATCTGCTGGAACTGAGCAGTGATCCGTTGGTGTGGCGCGAGGAGCGACGACGCGCAATGCGAGCAAAGATCTTTGGCACTGGGGAGGGGGCTAAAAAGGAAGGCGCTGATGACGTCGCTGTTCCGGTGAGCAACCATCTTCCGACAAGTGCGGAGGCGCGTAACGCTTCGCATGCGCAGACCGAGTCGGGCCGTAGCAGAGAGGAGCAGGAGGCATATGTTCTTCAGCAGCTCATGTCGCACAAGCGAAGGCGTGAAGATGCAGCCAAAGCTGAGGCTACAGATGTGTCTCAACAGACCACCGATGCGCTTTCAACAAAAGAGAAGCTTTTGCAACGGCTCAGAAGCAAAAAGTAGTTTTTTTTTTTTTTTTTTTTAATGGTAGTATTCGGAACCGTGGTTGACGCGCTGTGACGCGGTCTTCTTCTGGTGTCTACGCGCGAGGGAACTGACAGCGCGAACGTTACTGTTCTGTGTCTGTGTCTGTGTGTGACGGTGTGGAATATGCTTGTTCCATTATTTTCATTATCTCACTGCTTTGCGTCGTCTTTTTCTCTCTCGCTCTTTGACTGCATGTATGTATGTGTTTAGAAGCTTTTCACGTACCCCTTCAAAGTATTCTCGACCCCACGAGGGAGAGGCAAAACGGCACAAGGAAGAGAAAAGAAAAAGGAAACCAATGGCTGCAAGTGTTCGCTCTACTCTCTGCTCTGCATCATTTCTTCTTATTTTTGTTCTGCCGTTCTTTTTCTCTGCTGGTGTCGCCCAATCGACAGCAAAGGAGAAATATACGCATCTTGTCGCTGTTGGTGATGCGATTGATGCGAAATGGGGCTGTGTGGTGTGCTCGTTTCTTGTGGGGTTGGTATCCCAACTTCGGCAGCTCCACCATATCAGTTCCAACGAAGCGCTCAGGATGTTGTGCGGATTCTTCCCGGATACGGAGGCTCTTTTGTGTCGTATCATCAGTCTCGTTCTATTTGATCAGGCGCTCCATCTTATTGATGGAAACGAGACCCCTGACACCGTGTGCCAGCTGCTTGGGTATTGCAAGAACACAAAGTGCCATCTTTTTCCGCCAAGAAATGATAACGTGTCGTTGGAGTCACTGAGAGCCAAATACCGGGTGAAGGATGTAAAATTGGCAAGTGTCTGCAGTTTTGTTCCCCGGTTGTGTCAGGCAGAAGAAGGGCCTGTGCTTCCACATGTGGATAAGGACGGTGACATGTTCTCAACCGAGCCTACGCGTCGTGGGAGCGACTGGCGTGGTCGCGATTGCGACGACGGGGATTCTACTGTGTTTCCGGGCCGCAACTCCTCCGACTCCGTGAGGGACGAAAACTGCAACGGTATCTACGGCGTGGATCGAGACACAGGAAGGCCGTACGAGGAGATGTGGTGCCGTGATTCAAGTCCTATGGGTGTTATTGTGCTTGGCGATAGTGCAACGGCGCATTTTGGCATCCCAGCGGATTTTGTAGCGGTTGGTGAGCTTTCAACGGCGGGTTTTCGAAATTTTGTAAGCATCCTTGAGAATGAGCTTGACTGGCCGATGCTTTCGTCCACCACCGGATTTGCCAATGCAACGCATTACGCTCCGAACATGGATGGTCCCATGAAGTCGTTCTACAGCCAGCTGTTGGAACGGAACAGGTGCAACCATCGTGATTACCAAAACCTCGGCGTCAACGGTGCCACAACTGCAGTTCTCTCTCAATTGATGGATGGTGTCGCTCGGAATCGGACGCAGTCTGTGAAGCCAGCCTTTCTTTTTCTTTCTATGATTGGTAATGATGTATGCTTACCCCCTTCTAAGAGTACAACGCCGGCAAAGTACTACAACCATCTTACTGCTGCCCTGGCAAAGGCCGAGGATCTTTTGCCACGTGGAAGCCATGTCATTATATTGCCCCTTTCAGATGGACGCATTCTGTACAACACGATGCACAACCGAACGCATCCCGTCGGCAGTCTCAACAAGGACGTGACGTACGCAGATTTCTATAATTTCTTGAACTGTGTTGAGGTTTCACCCTGTTGGGGTTGGTTGAACACCAACGAAACCGTGCGAAACGCTACATGGGAAAAGGCCCAGTCGTTAAACGCACAGATACCACGAATTGTCAATGAATCGGCGACGAAATTCAAGAATATCCGCGTTCACGCCCTTGGTGACATCATAACAGGTGCACTTAGCACGTACCATGGGCCTATCTGGGAGCTGGTCGCGCCAATCGACGGTTTCCACCCATCGCAGCGTGGAAGTGCGCTCTTGGGAGAGTACATGTTTAACAAAACTGTCGAACTCGGAATTGTGCCCCCTGTGAACAAATTTAATGATCTCATTGTGCGACAATTTGGCGACCAAGGTGGATACTGACATGTCATATTCCCGTCTATGAAATATTCATCTTTTTTTTTTTTTCCTTTTTCTGCGGAGCGGCCCGTACGCCAGCCGCCGTGCCTTCCCTGATATTCTCCAGAGGGCGAGGGAAATGCATTCATGCAGACATCACGCTTGATTTGCGTATATCGATTTTCAAGGGAGACGGTCAAACCGGTTCAACAAAACGATTTCATTTGTTTTTTTTTTTCTTGTTTTTAGTTCTTCTTTCCTTTCTTCCTCCTCCCCCTCCTTTTTTTTTTGTTCTTTCTCAAAGTAAAATGGTGTGCCTGTACTTGATTGCATTTTATTCGATGGTTAGTTATGAACCGTGACACTTAGCGTGTGGACAATGACATGCATCACGTGTGCCCACCCCCCTCCCACATACACACACACAAACACATGCAACATGCAACGTTTTCTCTCTCCCCCCTATCTCTCTCTCTCTCTGTGTGTGTGTGCTTCTCTTTGCGTTTGTTTACCCTCCCCACCCCCTTCTTTTCGTTTGTCATCTCTTGCCACTAAGAATGGGAATATGCCAGAGTATTGGAGGCGCCTCCACGAGCGGTCAGGGTCTGACTGGGCGGCAGGTCTCTGGGGCGCTAGCAGCCGCTGCATCAGCGCATATACAGCGCCGTCAAAGTCACCTAAACACTCTGCAGGAAACGGAGAGAGCGTTCGTGAAACATGGTGACGGTGACGTGATACCGATGCTTGAGCAGTTAGGGAAGGAGAAGTATAGTGAAACACAGGAGTTTCAATTTCGGGTGCCGAACAAGAAGGGCAAATTGGAGGGGGTGACCGTACGTGAATATGCCCCAGACGTGTTTTGGTTCATGCGGCAGCTTGAGGGCTTTGAGGACGATGTATTTCTCTATGAATGGACACTGCCAGAGGAGCAACTGGTGTTGGAGCCTAGCGAAGGCCGATCCATGGCGCTGTTTCTCAAATCCAGATCGATGCAATTCATGTGCAAAACAATTTCCAAGATGGAAGTGGATGTTTTTCTCTCTTTTCTGGAGCGTTACACCGAGTACATCGCACGGAATCCCAACACCTTCCTGATGCGTTTTTTAATGCTCATTCGCGTGGAGGCTGGTGGTGATGAAGGTTTCATTCTTTGTTTTTCTGATGTATTTGCTCCCTGCCGCGTGTTACATGAAAAGTGGGACTTGAAGGGCCGCGCGCCGAAGCCCGGGAAATACCAGCACTTCCCAGAGCTCATCAATGTTTCGTCCAGGAGTGTCAAGGAAACCCCTCACATGATGACCCAGAAGCAGAGGCAGCAGCAGCAGCAGCAGCAGGGCGGCAAAAACGTAGAGGGGGTGGCGGCGGCCACTGGAAGGATGGTGACGCGAAAAGACAAGGATCTCAGACGTCTTTTCCTGTTGGAAAGACACCAGAGGGAAAGGGTGCTCGAGGTCCTGATGCAAGACTACGAGTTTCTGGGCACTATGAGGCTGATGGACTATTCCCTCCTTATTGGTGTGGCCTACACCGAAGAGAAAATACTGCAGACTCGAAAGTGCATGCACATGATGTGTCCGATGGACAATGGAAATCTTGCGGATATCGTAGAGGCTCGACGTAGATCCTCCCAGCGATGCTGTGCAAAGTCACGCGACTTCGCTGAAGGAATAAAGAGCGTTTGTGGGCAAGAGGTGTACTACATTGGCATCATTGACATGTTTACCAGGTACACATGGAAGAAGAAGGTGGCAAATTGCTGCAAGTCTATACTGTGGAAGGATGGGACGTTGTCGACTGTTCCACCAACAGCATATCGCGATCGCATTGTGAATTACACCAAGGCTATATTCTCCGTTGCTGAAGAAGTCTCGGGCGTGGACAACAAATCATGATGTTGTAACATTAATATTTGAGGCACGTGGATGAGGGGTATATTTGGAGACATTGTGTATGCGTGTATGAGGGGACAGGAAGAACCAGAATGAGGTATAAATAAATAAATAAATATAGTATAGCGGCCCACAATTAGAACGGAAAGTAGCCCCGCTTATAAAGTCGATTGGTTCTTGCTTTCCCACCCAACTTGCCCCCCCCCTCCCCCCTTTTTTTTTTTGTTGCTGCAGATGCACCAGGGACAGAGTGAAGAAGTGTGTTTCTCTGCTTGCAGCTGTAAGTGGTGGTGGTGGTGATTGTAAAGCTGCCGGTGTGCTGCTGTTGTTCCTCTTGCCCCACCCTGGACTTCTGCCGCAATAAATCGAAGGGAGGGGGATCGTTTAGGGGAAGGCGAGTTTTCTTTTTTTTTTTCTCCTCTTTTTTGTTTGAAGCTGTCTTGGCTTGCTGCTATGGCGCAAAACATTCTGCTGGACTCCAGCATCCGTGACTGGGTGCTTCTTCCACTCATTGCCATCGTCATATTCGTTGGGGTTTTGCGCCATTACGCCAATCTCCTCATGCGGTCGAGTGTGCAACCCAAAATGGACAAGATTTGCTGCGCCAACGTGGCCAGTTACGCTCGTCTCTTACTGGTCGAGGGCAAGAAGCTCTCGCCTGAGGCATTCAAGCAGCGCGTGGAGACGTTGCGGCATGGTCCCTTGGAGAAAAAGATCGAGGTGAACCCAATGGAGATGATGAATGACCCCTCCGTATTGGGTGACATGATGAAAAACAACATGCTCATGCTGTTGCCGAACATGGGAATGATGATGCTTGTCTCCTACTTCTTTTCCGGTTTTGTTGTGGCCAAATTTCCCTTTGTGCTTGCACCGCGGTTTCGCGGCATGATGCAACGGGGTGTAGAGATTGACGACCTAGACTGCAATTACGTGACGTCCCTTAGCATGTACTTCTTGATAATGTTCGGTTGCAACGGCATTCTTGAGCTTCTGCTAGGTGCTGGCGCGGGAAACAGCGACCAGACAATGATGGTAAGACAAATGAGCAGCGGCGCCCCTCAGCAGCCGGTGGATTACTCCAAAGTGTTCAAGGCACTGTCGGGGGAGCTGGAGTATGGGCAAGACCGACACAAGTGGGTCTACGAGAACGCCCCACGGTTGCTTCTGGAGGGGAATTAATTTCGCACAGAGGGGCAGTGACAACGCTCGGATTCTCTATATATTTATATATGCGCCTCTCTCTCTCTCTATGTGTGTGTGTGTGTACGTCGCTTGGACGCAATCTCTGCCTCTAACGTCTCTGCATATCTGCCTACGTGTCTGCAATGATGCTTGCATACAAACGGAGGGAGGTGCATGATCAGAGTTCGCACGTGTATGATTTATAGCGAAAGGGAAATGACGCAACAAATGGAGGGCTGGAGGATGGAGCGAGGATCGCCAGGGAAAGAGGGGTTGGGTGTTGGAGTGAGGGAGAACGTGATAGCGAAACCGGAATGGTATTTGTTGGCGGCTTCTCTAGTGGAAATGTCGTGTGTCTCAGGTGGAAGGGTGGCCAAAGGAAGATCAGTAACAAAAGACGTGCACACACGCACACATACACACACACACAAACAAAAAAGAAGGGGAGGCGTGAAGGTGTGGGCGTGAACGGCTGTAAATAAAATAACCCATTTTCTTTTTTTTTTTGTTTTGCGACGGGAAACGTCGTTTTGTGTTTCCCCCCACCCCCCTTCATTTGCTGCTGCTGCTGCTGCTGCTGTGTTGTTGCTGTTGAATGCCTTCGCATTGTTGCAGAGACATTACTCAAAAGGCGGCGGGGGCAGCGAGAGAAGAAGGGAAGGGATCCGAAGGCAAAAGGAGATGGTGTCGAGGGTCTGCCCCGTTCTCCCCGCGCAGGATATGTTCCACCTGGGGGAGCTTGCTCGGATGAAGCACGCCCACGAGATTGCGCGAAACAGCACAAAGAGGCGACGCAGCACCATTGATACCACCGGAGGAGTTTCCATGTCGCTTCCATCATTGATTCGAAAGAGAAATGTGTCTTGTGGGCGGCCGTGCAGAAGCGACTCTACACGAGTGATATTCAGGACAAAGAATGATGTGAGGTGGGAGGAGTCGCTTCGCCGTAATGTGATCGCGCTGCCGGTACCTCGTTACAGCCACCCCGCCCCGCCTGGGGGCAACCAAGACCGAATGAGGATCGTGTATTGGACCCAATTGGCGCTGCCGACGAATGATGTCGTTGTAAGGAAGGATCATTCGACCCCCTTTGATACGGCGTTTCCGGACAAGACAGCGCTGGATTCTGAGAGAAGTGTGTCCCTCGAGGAAATCATTTCCAGTGGGAGGGGCCGGTGTGCGTTGGAGACCCTGCAGCGCCTCTTTCTCCCTCGCTGGCGCTTGTATGTGCACCTCGTTGGACTTCAGACCAAATCGGTGGCTTCCCACCGCACTCGGGATCTTTTATCGAGTGGCCGTCGCAGCCGTGTAAAGCAAATTGCCGTCGCTGTTATTATTTCGTTTCTCTCTTCCAAGCGGTTGCCAATTCTCAGAGAGTTCTACCATTTGAAGTTGAGGGTCATTATAATCCAAACAGCATTCCGGCGATACAAAAAATGCATGGATGCCCGTGTAGAGTTGAACTACCGCAAAGTGCGCACGGAGGTGGAGCAGCAGTATTGGGTGGAGGTGGAGAAGTCGTACGAGAGGGAGATGGACGAGCTACTGGCCCATAAGAAAAACGCATTGTACGAGATGGAAATTCCAAATCTTCGCATTGCTGGACGCCTGCCGGAATTGCTGCTCCGCCGTGAACTGCGCTCTGCCCTTTACTCTCAGCTTCGGCGAGCGCTAAGATCGACCACACGACAGAAACCGATGGCATTTCTGCCGCTGGCGACTTACTACGCTGTGCTTGACAACGTCTGCTACGTCACAAGCGTTGTGCGCGGCACAAAAACCCTGAGTGAGCACCTCCGTCGGCGGCCAAAGATGATACAAATTTATTAGATAAGCTTTTGCTTTTGACCATGTAAACAGAACTGTTACAATACACACACACACACACATTACAATGTTACCATTGAACGGATTGGAACGAGATCGAGCATGGTGCCGTAGAAGTGAGCAACAAAAATGGGTCCTCTTCTTGCTGCTGCTGCTGCCATCGTTTCTCAGGTGTTGTCAGGCGCTGCCACCGCAGCACAACGCTCTGCAGAGAACTTGTCTTTACATTTGCACTTCTTTGGTTTTGGCGGCTCTTATTATTTTTTTGTTGTTTTCCCTTCCTTCTTCCTCTTTGTTTATGTCTCTCTCTTGCGTAGGCCCAAAATGGCGCGGTGTTTTGATATTTGCGTAGGGCGTCTGCGCATCCACTCAAAAATACGGTGGTGGCGTTTTTGATCCCGCCAGAGACGACATGAGGCTGCGGAGCTTCGATGACGAATGATGACAACAACAAATTCAGGTGAAGCACGAGCGGGGAGGCCGCGGGTGGGGGCGTTGAAAACACCCAAGAGGAAAACTGGATTCCGGGCGGTTGCCCACGCGCTGCTCTGAACTCCGCGATGGAGTCAAATGCATCCCCAGCCGACCGTTGCGACCATCGGCCTTGATGTGAATGCGCGAACGGGGCTTGGGGGAGGAGACGATGATGCGGCATCTATGCGCATGTCTGATTCCAGCGGGATAATTTCTCCCACTGACTCTTTTTTCATTTTTTCATGCACTCATTCATGATGATCACCTTCCAGTTGGTGTGCAGAGGGCGCCCCTGCTGAGGTCACCTAACCAAGCGCGTCGTGTCTTTTTTTTTTTTTTTTGTGTGTGTGTGTGTGTCGTGAAACGTGTGACTACAGTTGTCGCTGACACTCCCTTATTATTTATTATCACACATTTCTGCTGTCTTGTTTTTTGATATCATCACTGGCAGAAGATGAAGATGCACGCAGCTGGTAACGGATTTTCCCTGCAGGTGCGCATTGATTCTTCGCAGTGTGTCCCTCTACAAATTTTGTGACAGGCGAATGATGTTTTGATGCAAAAGTGAGGTACCGTTTCTTTTTTGTTTGTTTTTGTGCTTCTGTGGTTGATTTCCCCTCTTTTGCGGTTGCATATATTTGTTTTCACAAGTCAGGTGTCGACGACACAAGATAACAAACGAACGTGACGGAGAGCTAAGAAAAGGGCGAAGGTCCATAACTGAGGAGGAGGAGGAGGAGGAGGAACGGGGTTTACTCAATGCACCTGCAGGTATACATCGTTGATGGCAAGCGCCATTACACGTTGAAGAAGATGGACCCGGATGGAAAGCCCACACTCAGCGCCCATCCGGCCCGCTTTAGCCCCGACGACAAGTACAGCCGTCATCGTGTTGCAATCAAGCGGCGATTCAAGGCACTTGCCGCGGACAGGCGTCCCAAGCCCTTGTAACATCGTCCCTTTGGTGGGATTCAGTAACTTTAACAGGTAAAGAGGGAAGAAGGCACACACACACACACACAATGAAAAAATGAAAAAAAAAAAAAAACTGCATCCATTTGTGCGTCTCTCTCTCTCTCTCTCTGTGTGTGTGTGTGTGATGGCGCGCGGGGAGGGGCGGGGGATTGTGGAGAGTGACCTGCTCATTTCTGCAGACAGCCGAATTTTCATGTCTTCCTTCTCCGCGTTGTTTTCTTCCTGGACGGAGACGCGCCATCCACCGCTGCTTCTCGCGCCCGCTCACCCGCTCACCCCTTTGGGACATTTTCTGATAGTTCCTTTTCCCAGGGAATGTCGCAGCCGATACGAAGGCTCAAATTAGGGAAATCACTACTCCAGCACTCTATTTTCTCGATGCAGTCGATGCGTAGGCCTTTTGCCTTTGTTGCAACACTCTTCGCCGTGTTGGTTTTCATGTTTTTTCTCCTTTCATCCGCGGAAGAGTCGCACAAATCTCACGTTTCTGATGTTATCAGCTCGTTTGCAGAGGACGACGTGCAGCTTTCGTCAATGCAAGATTTGAGTGGGTGGCTCTCTCGTCGGTTTAGAGCAAAAACTCTGCTTGGGAAGATGTTCGACGTCCGCGAAAGCACGTCATCACTTATTATCCCGTCTGGATTTCGTGAAAAGGCACTGGCAATGTTCTCGCGCTCCGGATACACACCGGAGCAGCTTCTGCAGGCCCTTGAGGCGCAGCATGTTA
The DNA here is from genome assembly GCA_030849745.1 of Trypanosoma scelopori. Lineage (NCBI taxonomy): Eukaryota > Euglenozoa > Kinetoplastea > Trypanosomatida > Trypanosomatidae > Trypanosoma > Trypanosoma scelopori. Next base: position 51,915 of record JASANX010001008.1, read on the forward strand.
TTGAGGTGAGGAATCGTTTCACCGGCGAGGTTGCCATATTCAACAACATCCGCCGCTTTAGACCGGGAAGCGGGATCAACGGTACGACGACGAGAAGCGCGGTGTCGGAGATGTACACCGCGGGTAGTGGGGCTGAAAAGTGCGATTTCTGCAGCAAAGAACGCACTGCGGAGGATGTTTTTGGCCGCATAAGGGGTAAATATTCATACACTGCTGCCAATGTTGCCAAGATCAGCAAATGGCACGCTCTTATCATCACGGATGTACACAATCCTTTGGATTTTCGCGAGGATGTTATCTCAGACATCATTAACGTGTCTCACGAGTGGTTTAGGCGAGTCCACCACGAGGACCCTCTTCACACGTACCCCAACATTATATGCGACATCGGTAAAAGGGCCTCTGCCTCGCAAGTGCACCTGCATCTACAGATGACCTTAACGAGGGATCATCACTTCTCTGGGATGGACCAACTGCAGAGCTCTGCGTTGCGGTACTTGGATCACTATGGTTCTAACTATTGGAACGATCTTATTCGCCTGCATTTTATGCTTGGCTTGTCTGTAGAGGTCGGAAGGTGTGTGATACTCTCCAGCATCTGTCCACGAAAAGAGAGGGAGCTTCTGGTGCTTTGTAGGGACCCAAGAGACTCCTCCTTTGCTCGCGCTGTCGCCATTGCTCTGATGACTCTCCGGGATGACGTTGGTGTCAACACATTTAGTTTTGCATTCTTTTACCCACCGTTGGACGCGGCGGGAAATTACCAGCTGGACCACATGCCAGCAATCTTTAGAGTCATTGAAAGAGGCGACGCACTCGACCAACGCGGTGACACCGGGGCGTTGGAGTATTTTGGCAGTACATACATCGCTGCCGACCCCTACACGATCATCCCCCATTTGCTCAAAGCGAAGTTGCGTCTTGTTTGAAATTTAAACCCGCAGCCCTTCTTTTGATAACTGCGGTGTTCTGCAAGGAAAACAACAACAGCAAAATAATAATGTGTAAACATGGGCGCTGCGACGAGGACGACATGCGTGTGTATGTCTGTAATGGATGTATACCCCTTTGATGTGCTTCTGTCTGCAGATGCTTCATCTTTTTTTTTTTTCTCTCTCCCTCTCTCTCTCTCTTTTTTTTTTTTGTTTTGTTCATAAAAAAATTGTCGTGCTTTGTTTTCAGTCGGCTGCGCTCAATCTGCCGTATATACATACATATATACATATATACATAGGTCGTGGTGGGGCGGATTCTTTTTCATTGTCGAGGGTGGTTGGCATGTGCTTTGCGTACTCGCCGGGACGACTTGCTGGGGCACTTCGACAATCGTTGCCCCGTACGGATGAGCTGAGCCGACTGCCGCATGAAGGCAAGAAGAGATGGAACGCCTTGCGGGAACTCAAGGTGCCACTGCGGAAGACGATAGAGGGTGCACCGACACTTGACAGCACACTAGACATGGTTGGTTATCAACTGTTCCGCGATGGGTTGCTTCCTTCACCGCAGCAGCCGCCCTATTCCATTCGTTTACAGCAAGGGATACGCTCCCCGGCGGAGATGCGCAAGCTTGAAAAGGAGCGCTTACAGGCCGAGGCGCGCATGCAGAAGCACGGGGTTGTCCTTCGTAGGAGCATTAAGGAGACCTTTCTCACCATTGGCTGCGATGAAGCTGGCAGAGGACCCCTGGCCGGTCCCGTGGTCGGTGCGGCAGTGTGCCGCATCCCCAGGTCAAGCTTTAACAACGAACTGCAGGCTCTATACGATAAGGAGGAACCGTTTCAGATATTTGATAGCAAGTCGGTCTCGGAGGCACAGCGAAATTTTGTGTTCCAGAACGTGACAGGATATGAGGATTTGTTTGCGTTGGTCGCTGACAAGGGCTTCACGGTACACCACGCGGGTGGTGACTCGGCACCGGACAATGTCATGACAAAGCGTTTTCCTTCGCATTCCAAACTGCAGAAATTGTCCTTTAAGAAGCTTTTGTCGATGCAGACCCCGTACCTTATCTCGTACCATGGTGGCCATACCAGTGGCAACCATTTGTACCTCTGGGCCATTGGCATTGCGAATCATACATACATTGATATGGCCAACATTTACACGTCCTCTATGCACACGATGCACCGGTCTTGCTTAGCCGTCTGGCGGATGCTTAACGACAGACGTTTTTCCCTTGAAAAGGGACCACGTCCCAAGAATTCCTCCATTGCGCAGTATCTTTTCTCGCGTTATTGCATCACCGCTGCCCACGACGATAAACGGCGCTATGAAGTACCATCGCACATTGAATTGGTGAACGGGGCAGAAGATTTTTTTGACGTTGAACCCGTGCAACCACCCTTGATTTTGGTGGATGGCCACGCTGCCCCGGAGGAGACAATCGCTCTCTTCACGGACATGCAGGCGGGGGGATGCGTGCAGCCGATAATAGAGGGCGACAAACGTAGCGTCACAATAGCGGCTGCCTCTTGTTTGGCAAAGGTGGCCCGGGATGACATCATGAATTACTTGAACACCCTGTATCCTAGATACCAGTTTGCGGAGAATAAGGGCTACCCGGTGGAGTACCACATGCGTGCGGTGCAGCGGTACGGCATCTCCTCGATTCACCGGAAGTCTTTCAAGCCATGCGCTACTGCGATCATGAAACAAATGAAGCGCAAGGAAAGAATCTCTCAAACATAGATTCTTCATGGGGGGAATGACGTGGAGAGAGCGTGCAGATGCGAATCCACACACACATATATATATATATATATTTCTGTGTATGTCCTTTTTTCCGCGTATGTGCGGATATTGTTGTTGTCATTGCTCGCTCACACGCGTTTTCTGATTTTCGACTCTTGGAGAACTTTTTTGATGTGTGTGTGTGTGGGGGGGGGGGGGTTTCTATGGTGGTGTAGGGAAAATGACGCTAGATTTGTTATCGAATGATGCGTGCACGAGCGATGATAAATCGTTGTCAATACTACCAGGTACCGAGGCGCTCACATTGTTATCAAGGCGGCTGTTGTTTCTCCGTGCGTCCATGGAGGAGCTGCGCAGGTATCACGGCGAGGAGGAGACAAGTTATCAAAATTTTATCAAGAAGCTGAGCAAGGAGGAGGCATCTCTTGAGAGACAATTGCACACATTGGAGACTAGGTGTGCAAGGTTGACTGAATCCCTCAAGAACGCAATAGCGCCACTGAATGCCGCTTTGTTGTGGGATGAGCTGCAGCGGCTCTGTTGCACTGAGACGGGGCTGGAGCTATTGGAGCTTCAGACAAGGGAGGAGATTTATTCCATGCAGAAGCGGATGACATGTGAAGCTTGTGAAGGGGCTTATATGGATAATACTGTTTCGAGCACAATACCGGTGCTCTACCACACGTGGGAGCCTTCTCGCCACGAGCCGTGTGCGGGAGGCAACACTCATCTTGCCGTCCAGACTCACTGCCTTGTAGACGCACACGCCCTTGGTGAGGCTGGCACACTGTCCGCTGCCAGCTTTCCGAATGTTTTGTTGCCCACGACTCGCACTCCCTCTCCGGAGCTGAGACATCTCATGTTGGCTCTCTCTGACCCTGACTGTAAGCCCCACAAGCTGGGCAAGTTACTAAACCGTTTCGCGGCGACATCTCCCCACGTGCTGCTTCAGGTTGATGAAGAGGGAAATACGCCTCTCCACGCCGCATGTGCCGCAACAACAAACTCCGTGGCACTAGTGAAGATACTGCTCCGTGCTGGAGCGGACATTTGCGTGAGAAATATTGCTGGCCTCACCCCTTTTCATGTGGCCTCTCTGAATGTGTCGGACCGAGACGCAGCTCTAAAAAAGTGCCTGTTGAGGGCTGGCTGCAACGTGAATGAACGCACAACAGAAGGTGAGACAGCGGCGCATCTCTGTGCCACCGACAATCGTTATTTTTATTCTTTTCGTTTTCTCTACAGTGTTGGAGCTGATATGTCTGCCGGGGCGTTTTTTCATGGTATGTGGTGCACTCCTGTTGAGGTGGCGCGGGCCAGTGGTTCGAGAGCTTCCCGCATTTCTGCTTTGTTGAGGGTGCGCTAAATCCAGTGCAACTTTTCTGCACCAAGTTATTCCCCTTCCCATTCCCTCTTTATTTAGTTATTTATTTATCTGTTTAAAAACTTCTGCATATTTGATGTATGCGGGGATCGTGACCGTACCCCGGTGTTTGTGTGCTTTCTCGTCTACTTTTTACCTTTATTCCTTCGTTACGTTTCTGCATGAAGGGCCAAATGGTTGTGCTGCGGCTCATCGGTGATGAATGGTCGTGGGAGGACCGCATCGCCCTTGCAGTTCCACCGCAGAAATCCTTCACCATGTGTATACCGCTTCTGGTGTCCAAACTTGGGCTGGAGCGATGGAATGGCCTTGTGCTTTACAAGACGGAAGGAAGACCACCAAAGTACTGCCGCGCTACGATCCCCCTGGACATGGCGAGCAATCCGCAGAGGGAGCGTCTCAAGGATGGTTCAGTGTTGTGGGTGCGTGTCGCCCCCTCACTGGTGCAGCAAGGGCGGGATCGTGTGTTTCAGAAATCTCTCGAGGAATGGCGAGAAAAGAATGGGGTGAAGGGAATTGCAGATGATGGCAGCGATGTGAAGCGCTTCATTGAGGAGTTGAGCTCTCGTCTGAACAGCTCAGACTCCAAGGAGCTGAATGCTTTGGAGAGGGAGGGACGAGATGCCATTGAGGGTGAGGAAAACCGTCAGTTTTTCACCCTCACATATGCACGTCAGGTTGGGGAGAAACTTCGGCTGCTGGAAACAGATGAGGACGTGCAGCGGCGGCTCTTGGAGAAGGCGTGTGCGGTTGCGGCGGAGCGGCACAAGAGAAGTATGTTGTTATGGATGCAACAAATGGAAGTCTCCCGCCTGGAAGCGTTGGAGGAACGCAATCGGTGTGCGCTTCTCGAGGAACAAAAGGGTGTCTTTGAAAATCACCTGCAGCGCGTGCAGGAGTTTATGCGAGTCCATGCAGTGGGAGAACGTATTCCGGTGTCAAACTTGGATCCGGCGACGCAAACGCCAAGGCAAGAAATGGATGAAGGGCAGTTTCAGGAGCGTTCTGCCACAGAGTGCAATGACGTTGCAGAGCTGCAGTCGATTGTGCGTGTGGAATTGCAAAGGCTGTTGAAGCCAATGGAGCAAATGTATCATGAGGAGTTTTCAGCCCTTCAGAGGCAACAAGAGGCTGAAGCCAGTGAGAACAAGCGTTTTCTCGCGCACCTGCGGCAGTACGTTAGCACCGTTCTCCGGATTGTTCACAGGGAGGCGTGGAGGCCGGGGCCACTACCACCAGCGGCAGAGCCCACGTTAGATGGTATGGCAAAAATAAAATTAGCGCTTGAGGAGCAACAAGGCCTGCTTACTGAGCTGTTACGTGGGTACCAGGGTCTCGATATGCAGACGTCAGCAGATCTCCATACTACTAGCGCAAGGACGATACTGTCTGCAGTAAATTCGACACAGTTGAACATGTGTCGTTACCTCGATTCCTTGCTGGAGAACTTGAGTGTTCTGCAGTCATCATGGCGTGCGGGGAGAGCCACAATGGAGGAGGCGCAGGGAGACGTTTCTCGGGCTGAGAGAGGAGACAAGTCCGGAGATGACGCTATGGCGGCGGAGCAGGATTCCCCGGCCTACCACCCTCATGCGAAAGTTTTCTTCACAGTGGGCAACCGTTGCCGTACGAGCGGACATGGCAAAGGATTCTCAAGCGTTCACCCCGATTCGTACAACATGCTGGTTGCATTTCTCTTGCAATGCACCAAGCTGTTAAGCGAGGGGTCGCATCGGTCAGCGGAGGACGTGAAGGCCTTTCTCGACGACCTGCTGCTAGAATGCGGTTCCGTACAAGCTGCGGTCGACGAGCTTTGTTTGGCGCACAACGTGGTGTCTCATCCCATGCGGGTGAGATTCCTCCGTGAAGCCGAGATCCACGCGCCGCATCTATGCTCTCTAGTTGACATCATGCTTCATCTTTATACTGGGAGGGAGGTGGAGCTCCTGTTGTGGATGCGGCCGGAGCTCTCCAGCCGTGGTGGTTTTACCAGCTGTGAAGATGCCACGAATGGCGGTGTCTACTACTATCACACTGCTGCGGGCTTGAGCCAGTGGGTGTCCCCTGCCCCCGTGGAAGATACGACGAAGGAGGCGTCAACGTTGTGGTAGTTTTTTTTTTTTTTTTTGTTGTTGTTGTTCTTCCACGCACTTGCGCCTGTCCGTCTATTCGCGTGTGTGTACCGTTTGCACGCGTGGAGGCAAAACCGACAGATGGACGCCAAGGCGCATCTCCACTACCGTTTATATATATATATATATATATATATACATGCCGTGCTCCTTCTCTTCCTCCTTAGTTTTATTCTTCCTGTTGGTGATTACTATTTCTTTTTCTTGCGACGAAGGATTTCCTCCCATTCCATCGCTGTTTATTACTGTTATTGTTGTTGCTGTCACTAATTTGAAGAAATTATACGCAAACGTGAGAGCACATATACATATTGACGAAAGACAAGAAGGAAACGAAAATGGCTGAGACTACCATTGCGTTTCGCTGCAATAGTTTTGTACTAGTGGCAGCAGCTGGCCTCAATGCTTTCTATTACATTAAAATCACCGACACGGAGGACAAAGTGACACAATTGGATTCCCACAAGGTGGTGGCATGTACAGGCGAGAACGGTCCCCGGGTCAACTTCGTCGAATATATCAAATGCAACATGGTGCTGAAGAAAATGCGGGAGCACGGCCGCATCATTAGCACCCACGCAACCGCTTCGTTCATGCGCAATACTCTCGCAGGGGCGCTTCGCAGCCGCGATGGCGCCTACCTGGTCAACTGCCTCCTCGCCGGCTACGATGTTATGGCGTCCGCTGAGGACGACGTCTCCACGGGGCCACATCTGTACTACATGGACTACCTGGGCACGATGCAGGAGGTCCCTTACGGGTGCCATGGCTACGGGGCCTCCTTCGTAACAGCGATGCTTGACCGCCTGTGGCGCCCCAACCTCACTGCCCAAGAAGGGATCGATCTGATGCAGAAGTGCTGTGATGAGGTGAAGAAACGTGTTGTGATCAGCAACGACAAATTCATATGCAAGGCGGTGACAGAAAATGGTGTGGAGCTGGTGTCGAGTGTGGTATAGAAAGAAGGAATGTGGCACCATTTCTTGCGATACCAACTCACCTGAGGGACGAAGAGAAGCAAAAAAAAAAAGAAAAAAAAAGAGAGAGAGAGGAAGAATGGCGCATGTTTTTAGTTTCCTTTCCGCGTCGTTCAATCATTGCGTGTGTGGTGACAAGAATACCGCCAACAGCAACAAGTGGAAGCAACAACGACAACCACAATGGCATCATCATCATCATCATCATGAGCAATAGGAGGGGGATGGGCGGCGGCGGCGGCGGAAGGATGAGGAAGAGGGAAAAAAAAAAAAAAGGGGCATCCCACCTTCTTGATCTGGCTGCACGCATTTGTTTTTGCTGCTGCTTCCCATTTCCACCTCTCTCTTTTCTGTTTCTTTTTTTTTTCTTCTTCTTCTTCTTGTGTTGTTGCGTCAGTTGGCCCCCTTTTTTCTGTTATTATTGTTATTATTTGCTCTTTCCACTCTCGCTCTAGGAGCGTGCCTGGGAAAGGAGCCTGTAAACACGAAATGACAGCAGAGCCAAGTCACTGGGACTTCTTCAAGCTTCCCCCCTTCTTCACACTGCAGCCAGCGCCGACGACGCTCGTGCGGCAGGTGGCCCTGTGGGGGAGCCTCATCATGGATCATGCAGCACATCATGCGCTGCACACAAAGCCTGGAGCGTGCTCCTTCTTGCGCCTCTACAGGAGCACGAGCGATGTGTTCCACAACCCTTCTCTTGCATATCGTCTTCCACCGAGTGCAGCAAAAGAGATGCTGAAGTCTCTCGCTTCACAAGAGCCAAATCACTGTGCACTCCTTTCGGATGGGGAGGATGACTTTAACGTTGCTGTTCTTGTCGCTTGCAATGCTGGCGGGTTTAGGGAAATTGAACAGTCGCTGCTCTCATGGATCCTGGACAGAGGGGCCGGTACCACCACCGCGCACCTCTCGCAGAACGGCGTGGTCATGACGTTTGATGAATTAGTCGAGGGCAAATCTCTGACGTATAGACGGGAGCAGGAGCCGCTAAGGAGCCGATTGTCACAGGACCCTGTTCCCATTGGCGACGTTGGAATATTATCGGACGAACAGGCTATTCGCACTCTTCTACAGGCTCTTAGAGGCAGGCCCGCCTCCGTCCTCCGGCCATTTTCCATCACCCTCTTCAACCTAGACGGCAGCGAGCGGCAACCATACCAAGGGGTGAAATTTGGCGGCTCTACATCGTCTTAGGGTGTCGTGTGTGTCTATGGGGGTGAGGTTGGGAGTGGAGTAAAGATGGTTTCGTTCTTGTTTGGAAGGACACGTTCCAACGGTGCCGTTCCTGGAGTTGCTGCTGCTCTTCCACCGGTTCTATTCTCATTTATACACATCGACCAGCCGACTCGATGATGCACTCACTCGTTCTATACATTCCCATTGCTGTCGTCTATTTGTTTATTAAAAAGTTTTTTTTTTTTTTTTGTCTCCACCATTTCCCCTACTGCACCTGCGCCTCTTTTTTTTTTTTTTTTGTTGTTGTTATGCGTGTTGCGGCATTCCCCTCTCCATCTTTTCTTCGTCACGCTCTCTTTCGTTTTCCACGGAACGAGTCGTGACGTGAGCAAAAGGGATGATGGCAGCTAGCGGTAAAGACGTGGAGGGGCCGTGCAACCTGGATCATATCCGGCAGTACGTTGCTTCACTGAACTACCCATTAGAAAAGACAAGTGACATGACGGAGGAGATGCGCGCGGAGTGCAAAGAAATTGTGGTCAATGCGATCGAAAAATACGAGGACAGCTACGAACATGCAGCAAAGCACATTAAGGAGCAAATGGACAAAAAATATGGCGCGTCGTGGCATTGCGTGATGGGCGAAGGATTTGGGTTCGAAATCACATATGAAATGAAACACCTCATGTACATGTTTCACAAGGGTTACGTGTCAATCGTTGTCTTCAAGAGCCTGTAAATGATCTGACTTTGATGCTGCAGGAGATGTAGATAAAAGGTGCGGGAGAAAGGGGAAGGCGTGCAGCCTCGACTTTGCTGCTGGCGACGAGTGATGCATTTCCCTCCCCACAAGTGGAAAAAGCAGAGGGAGGGGTGGTGGTGGGGCGCACACGCACATGTGTGTGTGTGTGTGTTTATTTATAATATTTATATTTCCAGCCCCCGGAATGTGTTGCGAGGCAACTCAAACTAGTCGCAAAAGAAGAGGTCTTGCCGCGTTTTTCTCGCCTTCACGAGGGGATATGCATGTCGTGGTTTTGATGTTCTGCTCGCCGTTGTTGTTACTGTTTTTCTTGTGGTGACACTCTCTCTTATTTGTCTTTAATTTTCTCTGGTGCTTCTGTTATTCCCCGTCCCCCCCCCCTCCTCTTCTGTTTTTTTTTTTTTTTTTTTTTTTTTTGGCTTTGCTCTGCTTTCTTTCGGTTTCGCATTCCTTCACGCAGAGTCGCCTCTTCCTGGATGCCAGCAACTAAAGGGGCACACTTGCTGCCACGCAGCGTCGCGGAGTGGATCGCAGTGTTGCAGCGTGCCCTGCATCTGAAGCTGGACGAGCTTCATGTGCCGGAGCATTTCTTCCTGAAGGAGATCGCAACGGCGCGTCGCTATTCGCACTTGAGGCTGCGTAACGTTCCACCTAGCAAATACAAGAGCGCTGTTCTGCTGCTGCTCTCCCCCCCGCCCACCGGGAACGCCGAAACTCAGTTTCAGGAAATGTGCGTCACCCTCACGAAGCGGGCACCAGGCCTCCGCCGACACAGCGGGCAGATGTCATTTCCTGGTGGTTCCATTGATGATGGTGAGACGTGCGAGATGGCGGCAAAGCGCGAGGCAATGGAGGAGGTGGGCATCAGCGAATCATCGTATACTGTTATCGGGTCGCTGCACCCGATTAGCTCCCTTGAAAGTGGGTCAAGCATGACTCCCATCGTAGCAGTCGCTGAAACCCCAGTGGCACCGATATGCAACAGCCCCGCTGAGGTGGCCTCGATTCATTTTTTACACCTCTCTCGGTTGCTGCTAAATAGTGAGCAAACCCATTGTCGTCTCATCAAGTACAAATCCATGGCATCTGGTGCGCCGTCCTACTTTCCATGCTTCTTCGCTAGCTCCTCCCAAACCACCTGCTCGAACGATGTTTGCCCATCACAGGGCATATCAACTATATCAGATGATGCTGGCCTCCTGCCAATGCTTCCAGCTCATTTTCCTGGTGAGCTGGTGTGGGGCTTGACTGGTTTTGTACTCTGTGAGCTGTTGGCGCGTCTGTCCATGGCGCTATGCCAGAGTCACCATCATGAATTCTGCAGGGAGGATTTGCTAAGATGCAGTCGTATTGTTGCTCGTGACCCGGAGTTGCCCTTAGGATCGATGCTTTAGTCGACTGATTCGCCAGCGAGAGAGATGTCAAGACCGTAACTTCTCTATTTTCTCTTTTCTCTAGCGGTGGCCCGGGAATTGAATGTTCGTGTTTATGAACACAGGGGTGACGTGGTGGGTGGTGGGGGAAAAGTATGGATAAGTGCGAAATTTTGATTGGGGATTCTGCACGCACTGCGTTTTTTTTTTTTTTTTTAACACCGTCACCATCCTTTAAAAATATTGTTTGTCTTTTTTTCTTTTTTCCTTTGGGGGTATTATTCCCACTCAACAGGCGAAATAGGTGATGCCAACAGCTCACCAACAAAGGCTGCCGTTGGTGGTCTTGTTGCTGCTGCTGCTGTCATTGTTCTTGATGTCTCCATGTATGGTATATGCATCAGCTGACGATGCGGAGAAGGTGACAGCGGTGGAAATGTCACTTTTGCGGGGGGCGATCTCTCAACACGATTTTGCTGAGGTGCGACGCATTCTCCTCAATGGTCGCCTGAAAATCCCTCTAGCGTCTCACGGACCAACGCCACTGTACTGGGTGGCTGATGAGAGGGAGGACTCTGAGAACCTTGCCAACATTGCGCAGCTTCTCTTGTGGAAATTCGGCAATGTTAATCACGACTACGACAGGTTCCACCCACTGACGCGGGCCGTTCATCACCATCTGACGCACGTAGTGGCCACATTGCTGGAATCAGCGGACATCATAAAGGAAGTTCTCGCCAAATATCTCCGGTGCGAGGACCTCATGTATATTCCTCGTGATGTCACTGTTGTTCTCACAGTTGATAGCCATGCTTGTTTCCAGAAGTTCTCCCGCGTGGTGAATTCTGAACAGAGCCAGTTGTTTGCTGCATTGCAGCGAAAGAAAGAACAACAGGATCAGCCGCCTCCCCCGGCGCCCGGAAAGAAGGCTAACTCTGCCGATTTTGACTGGTCGAATCCTTTCTTGATCCCTCCGCCAGGGAAAAAGCCTCCTCCCACTCATCTCATCATGAATCCTCGAGCGTTTACCGATTTTTGCGAAGCAATAACATACTACTTTCTAGGCGAATGGGGTTCTTTGTACATTGTGATCTTCAACGCCGTTGTACTGGCGTTTTGGCTCTTGGCGTGCGGAGTTTTTGTGGCGGCGGCGCGCCGTTAGTCGCGCCGATGTCTACTGCGAAGACAAATTGAAGAAAAAAAAAGGGGGTGGGGCTGTGGGGGAGAGGGGAAGTACAACGCACTCTGCGGGGAAAAGGATCAGCAAACGCGCGCCTTCAATCTTTCCATACGAAAAAAGCAAAAAAAAAAAAAGAACACACCAAGAGTAAGAACCAAATATCTAATTTTTTTTTTTTTTTACTATATACAGTGGTGATGTGCAGTTATGTCTCTCTCTGTGTGTGTGTGTGTTTGAGTGAGTGAGTGCGTGCGTTTGTTTGTATTTCATTCGTGGGGTGAAGGCAGGGTGCGACTGGTGTGGCTAGGCTGCATTTCACGTGGTGTGCGGGAGGTGCAGCAGCAGGTGGTGGGGTGGGGTGTTTGCCGAGCCACCTTTTCCCGTTTGTCCCTCGTTGGCTACTTTCGGAAAGCTTTCCTCCGCCCCAGACGATGTCAGTGCCAAAGGCGACAAAAGAAAGGGCAGTCTTGCAGCTTAGCACTGTTCTGAAAGGACTGGAGGAGTTCAAGCATGACCCGGCACAAGCTGCACCGTACGCTGAGACTGTGGTGGAAACGATGGCCGCGGCGTCTGCGGATAAAGAGTCGTTTCGCGATCAGCTGATGGGGGTATTGGCGAACATACGAAGCCTCGACGGCGAGCTGGTGAGGATTGGGCCTTCTGTTCTCGCTACAATGAAGCCGCAGGAGATGCTGTCCGCAAAACAACGACGGGACAGAAGTCGTTTCTTGCGAAAGAGGATTCGCGAGCAGATTGTGTACGATGCGACCAGCATGCTTTGCTCTACCTGCAAGCTGGTGCGGCCCAGCCGATTGAACCTCAACCAACTAGCGCTGGATTCTGAGGAGAATGGGACGCATTTCGAGTACAACTTTGACAACCTCTGCCAGTGCACTAGAGATGGTAGAAGTGGCAGCAGCAGCAGCAGCAGCAGCAACGGCTCCTCCAGCACCTCGCCTTAATTCGACCTTTGGGCTCTGGGGAACACCGGCCGCGGTGATTCCATATTGCTCCTGAGAGGGTTGTGTGTCTGTGTGTGTGTGTGTGTGTGTGTATATGCATGCGGCAATACATTGGTGGCGCATTGTACAGGCGTGGTCATTTAATGAAAGATCCCTGTTTCCCCCTTTTTCCTTTTTTTTTTTGCTTTTCTTCCTTTGTTTGGGCCTGTCTTCCTTTTTTATTTTTTATTTTTTGTTTGTTTTCATCCTTCTCTGCCCCCAAACGGAGGAAGCCAAATAGGGAGGTGGGGGGAGAAGAAGAAAAGGGAAAACCAGGAGGATGCCAAGAGGGCAGAAATCAATACGGACGAAATGAATGATGGGCGAATTGATGCTGCTGCTGTTGGTGGTGCCACTACTAGCAGCAGAGGCACTACTATTCTTGGCACTGGGCGGGGGAAACAGCAGTTAGCTGTGGGTGCGGTCTCGTCTCTCGAATTCAGAGCGAGACGACTTACAGAGGAGAGTGGAACAGATGTTCTGGTTCAAGAGGTGCTGGAGCTTCTCGAGCGTATGCGGGTGGATTTAAATCAGCTGAAGGGCTCCATTGACCTCCGCGAGAACACTGAACGTGCCATGTCCTCCCGGGCTGCACGCCAATCGATGGCATTAAGACGAATGACCGAGCCGAAGCAGGAATGCACGGATGCTGCAACGTCAAAGCGCCCATCCTGCACTGGATTCCTTTTCGTTCCCATGGCAACAGCTCCACTGGTGGGACTCACACTCCGTGGTGCTCACTCTGAGGAGGAGGAGGAGGCTGTGCAACGGCAGCAGCGGCGGCTGCCCCTTCAGAGACTTCAGGGGCCTGATGTTGGGCTGGTGCCAAACTCTCCCCAGTGGAACGCCTCTACATGTCTTCGGGACGACACAAAGTGCACGAAGACGACAGAAAAAGTAACAGAGGCGGGGGCGAAAAGGACAACCCACCCTTCAGGTGTTGTGCGTGAGCGTTGGATGAAAACTGCAGTTCCAACACCTCCCGGTGATGCGGGGTGGGATGAATTATCCACAAGCCTTGTATGTTCGGCCCACTTTCCAAGGGAATCTGCAGATGGTGGCTCCGGGGCGACGATTCACTCTTGGTCGCTCGGCGATGCGCAGAAGGTTCGCGACTATCTAAGGCGTCTTAACATCGTCACACGTCAACCTACCGAGACGGAGGAACGTATTGATGACCCTGTACTAAACGGAGTCGTGCTTCGTCGGCTGGTGCTTCTGGCGCTAAGGGGTGATGGTAGTGGCACTGAGGAAAATGCCTTTAATCCCCCACTTGTGCCGAAACCAAAGAACTTGGAGGACGTTCGGCTGAACTACCTCTCTGCGCTGAGTGCGCTGCGGGCCGTGGAGAAGGACTCATCACTTTGCATTCCACGGGAGTGTCGACTCATACGTCCTGAAGGCGTTATTGTGAGAGGAGACTCGAGGGCGCTCTTTCTGCTTCTGCGTACCCTTATAGATTCATGTCTACCATCAAGCTGCGAGTCACTATGGTCCTCGCCGTCGTTGACGTGGCAGCCCATTCCAGGTTTGTCCAGTTACAAACCCAGTGCACTGCGTTCCCTTGAGCTGGCCGTGTGCGGGTTCTTGTACTCACAGGATGTGCTGACTGATCCCGCTGCCCATCGGCTTCCTCCAGACGATGCCATTGTGCCTGATGCCCTTCATGCGCCCTTTCTTCCTCCACAGCGGAGTCACTGGTGCATAAGGAAAGGGGAATTTTTGTCGCTCTACATCCCCTCGGTGTTCCCCTTCCTGACAAACGGCACGGTATTGTGTGACCTCGTGGAGGGGATCACTGGAGGCCACCTTCATGTCCACAGGAATCCGAGGGTCAATTCCAACTGCATAGAAAACATACAAACAGCATTTGCAGAGCTTCAGAAGTTTTGTCCGGCGAGGATGAGTCCACTTTTTATTGATGAGCCTCATCGTGTCTTTTACGGCGATCGATGGTACATCTTGATGCTGTTGGAGGACATCATGCGGCTCTCGCATGGCGCCCCGCCGCGGCGGCAGTTGCCCCGGCCTGACGATGTCCCGTACCTCGGGCCAGTGGATTCTTCCAGCGCCACACATTCTACCCTTCCACCACCGGCAATGCTGCTGGGACAGTCTTTGCCTTTGACTTCATCCGAGTTGCACTCACATCACCCTGCGTACCCTTTGGCGAAGTCGCCAGCTAGAGGTAAAAGTGACCGGGGGACGCCACAGAGCGCTGAGCATGAATCACCGCGCTGCGTCATTGCTTCACCCATTTCACGCACCGCGGCTGTTTTGGGCAGGTCCGCTAAACCTCTGCGAACGCGCAGTCCCCCCGCCCCGAAATGCGAATTGAGATCTCCAACACACGCTCGGGATCTTTCTCCCGTGACGTTGAGCGGAATGGACTTCACAGAGGAAGATGTCAGTGCGATGATAAAGTGGCTTGCTGCCGCCCTTGGGCCAGACTTTCGGTACACTGCTGCAGACCACTCATTTTCCCTCTCGTCGCACGATCTCCAGCTGCACGAACGCCCTCTTCTCTTCTCGGACGGTGTTGTCTTGGCGCATCTGATACGAACTTTGGAGCGGCGCCGCTGCTCCGAGCTCGAGACGATCGAGGTGAGCGCAAAATCCTCCGCGGCGAAGCGGCGCAATATTAGAAAGTGTATTTCGTTTCTGCAGACTGAGAGGCGGGTTCTGCTGAATATCCCGCTGCTTGATGAGATACTTCTTTCTGGCGATCGCCATGGTGTGTTGTATGTCATTCATTGTCTCAAAGGCGTATACCGTTTTGCTTTCAAAGGGTAGATAGAAACTGTGTGTGTGTGTGTGCAGCGATCCCTCATCCCGTTGATGATGATGATGTTGTTGTTATTGTTTCATTTACTCACTCTTTTTGTGTTGCTGCTAATATATATGTATGCATGCATGTGTGTTGCATAGAAATGAAATGCTCAGGCTTTGCGGAGAACAAAACACACACACACACGCGCGGAAAGAAAGAAAAAGAGGGCTCTCAAGACGAGAGCGAAACCGCTTCTCATCTCTTCTTTGAATCGCTTCTCCGTATTGGTCTTCACCCAAAGTCCCCTTCCGGACCACCACTTTAAAATATATATTTATTTATATTTATTTATATAAATATTTTGGTGGGGGTCCCATCCTCTCTTTTTTTGTTTTGTTTTTCATTGCTACTCGCGTCACTGATGTTGTGTTGCTGCTCTCTGCGCGACACGTGCTCGACCCCACATGCTCTCCGTCCAATCTGAGCAACAACACAGCCAAGTAAGTGAAATATGACGACGAACCCCGACATCGAGTCAGACATCCCTCATGAGGTCTACTCCTTCTTCAGGTCGCTGAACAAGGCCGTTGACTCGTGGGATACAAGTCTGCTTCATGACATCTACGAGAGCCAGTTTCCAAATCTCACACAAAACTTTTACGTTTCAAGCCCCGGACAATTCCGCCCATGGCCGTCGCTGCGGATCAAGCCGGTCTCTGACTGTTTCAAGAACCGCACGGCAGAGCACTTGTATTCATTTCTGCGATTTAAGCATCTGTTTACTGACCGCGCAGTGGTGATCGCTGACGCGAAAACATCATGGGAGACGTTTGTGAATCTCTTTTCTGCCCTCCCGTCAGGAAGCTGCGACATTCCGAACTGGTTTCTCTGGGACATATTTGACGAATTCCTGTTTCAAATGACAGTGGTGTACCAAAAGCGATTCTCCGGCCGAGGGCGAGTAGAGTGGTCAGTAACGGAGGCGATGCAATTGATGGAGAGAGTTGTTGCAGAATCAGGGATTGAAGAGGCTATTCAGACGGAGAGCTCAGACGAGATTACGAAGCCCGGTGCTAAACACGCCCAGTGGATGTGTGGGTTTTTTGGCATCATTACCATAGCCAAAATCAACGTGTTGCTGGGTGACTACGTTGGTGCGCTAGATGCTTTGAAGCCGTTGGATGTCTATGGGCGCGGGAGGCAGATTTTGATGGCTGTTGCGCCAGCGAACGTGTCGCTGCTGTATCATATTGGATTCAGCTATCTCAAGCTTCGACGTTACGCAGATGCCAGCCGCGTTTTTCGCCTCAGTCTCTCAACAAAGGTGATGAACCGAAAGTTTTCAGAGAAGATGCAGCTCGACTGCGCCTATATGCATGTTTTTTCCTGCATATTAGGTGGCATGCAGCCCGAGAATTTCAGCTGGTTGATGGACCCTCGGAAATTCTCCAGTTTCGAAGATGACAAGGAGCTTCTCGCAGCCGGTGATGAGGAGCGGTTTCGTGAGGTGTTTGATCGCTGCAGTCCAAAGTTCCTCGCGGTTCCACCCATAACCACTAGCGTATACAAGGGCACCGAGGGCAAGGAACTGCAAGCGCGTCTCTTTCGCCGGGTCGTCAAGCAGCAGGAAGATACAATAAGGCTCCGTGGCTACTTTGGTGTTTACCAAGCCACAACAACCGAGCTCGTTAAGACCATGTTAGACGTGGACGACGGGCTGGTGCCCTTGTTCGCAATGAAGCTGCGCTCTCGCCAGCTCGTACACGACGGTTCCTCGGCAAACTTGTTGTCGGGGAGCTATGCCGTTCGTGCGGCACTTGAATGCACTGTTCAGGGCGACAGCATCAACGTTGTGCAGAAATCGTCATACCGATCGACGGAATTCAAATACTGGCTGCGTATCATGAATCTTCGCCGGCGGAACAGATATATGGAGAACTCCAAACAGGAAAAACGTCAGATGCAATCTGCTTTATCTGCTAACTGAGAATGCTAGAGGGGAATTCGTCCTTCTTTTCTTTTCTTTTCTTTTCTTTCCTTCTTTCTTTCTTTCTTTCCTTGTGTGTGTGTGTGTGTGTGTGTGTGCGCGGTGTGGCGGCGTGGTGGTGATGCTGCTGTAGTGACTTGCGAGAAGGGACGGAGGATGACGGGAGGTAACGAGGGAGGGAGGGGGGAGGCGTCATCGCGTCGTAAGGATCTGGCTGTATAAGTCGTCGGACCCGTTCATAAATAAATAAAAATTAAGAAAAGGAAAACGAGCATGGCGGGAGGCCCCCTTTATTTTTCGAGTCTGTGCACATTGCACACCCGGTTGTCTCGTTGTTGTTGTTGTTGTTGCACTCCTCATCCTCTTTGCGTGTCTGTCTGCCTGTTTAAGTTTATATTCTCCTGATGTGACGCGTGTCTTCCCAACCTCCTCCTTTTGCGCGTGCCTTTTCTTGCCTGCTGCCATAGTCTCTGGAGACCCACCCGGAAGATGTCTCTTTCTGACGACAAGAGGGATGTCAGATCTGATCCGTCTGCCGCCGCTAATGCGGTGCCATCACAGGAGTATCGCCTGCTACGTTTGGAGGAGGAGCTGGCGTGGCTGAAGCAGAACCGCTTCGGGAATTATGCGTCTGGAATCCCCTCCTCAGCATCCTTGCACTACTACAGTCGGCATTCTGCGTCAGCGCAGGATCCGGTAGGCATCGCGGCGTGCTCACCCGCTGGAGATAGCAACAGTACCACACTGCCTAGTCGTTCGGTGGATGAGCGAGAAGGGAGAATACACTATGAATTGCGACAGATCGTGCCGCATCTCTCTCCCGAATTCGATTGCTGTGAGCGTGATGCAATCTTACTCGTTTCCGCCATACGGAGTGGATCTGTGATGGGAAGGGCGGAATCGTGGGAGGAGCGTCTTGCATCGTTGGAGGCAGAAAAGCGCACGGCTCAGGACAGACTTGAACGAAAGAGTCGGGAGTGCGATGATTTCAAAAATGTCATAGCAGAATTGAAGCAGAAGCTTCGGGCAACACAGGAAGAGGCGCAGGCGTCGGTTTCCTCTCTCTCTCAGCGGCGCGAGCAGGTGCGGAAGCAGCTTCTTCTTGAAGAGTCCCGCACGCAAAAACTTCAGGTTCGTAATGGGCAGCTGGAAATAGAGCTTGAGCGGTTAAAGGGCATGCTGCATTCTCGTATGCGGAAGTAGAGTGGAGGCAGGAGTAGCGATGGAAACCGACAAGACAAGAAATCTTTCTATTATCACAATTGTCGCGGAAGAGATTTTTAAAATTTGTATGTGCACGCATGTGATGTCTTGTGTTTTTTTTTTTTTGTCTTTTTCTTTCATCTGCCTTCCGCACTCCACTCGTTCAGTTGTATTCACCCACCGCACTGTGTGCTCTGCCTTGTTGTCATTTTGTTCATTCTTTCTTTCGCAGGGGTTGTGCAGTCCCGCTCGCTCTTTTTGTTGTCCGGCTCGCTCCCCTCTGTTCCCCAGTTCGCGATAGTTCTGATCAATATCTGCTTCATGAAAATGGGGGTGCAACGCAAAGTTCTCGTCGAGGGCAGCGGTGTAAAGCCACAAGCGGGTGACACCGTTACCGTCCACTGCACCGGGTACCTCGCCGACGGCCGAAAAAAATTCTGGTCAACGTTGGATGGCATGGAACCATTCTCCTTTGAGGTGGGGCGTGGTCACGTGATCAAAGGGTGGGACGAAGGGGTGCTGCAGATGTCCGTGGGGGAAAAAGCGGAGCTCGCCATGTCGGCTGACTACGCTTACGGGGCAAAGGGATTCCCATTCTGGAACATTGGACCAAATGCTGCGCTGGTGTTTGAGATCCAGCTCCTCAAGATCAACTGATATTACCTGTTGACTCAAACATTCTGGTAGACACAAAAACGGCCTTTATATTTATGTTCCTTTATGTGTGTGTATGTGTGTGTGTGTGTGAGATGTTTGAAGTTTGACGCTATGAGATGCACATCTTTTTTTGTTTTTGTTTTTGCTCCTGGTTGGTCTTTTTGCCTCTCCCTTTTCCCGCTGACTCGGCCTTTGCCGGTCACGCCGAAGCAAAATGTCTATTAGATATTCTATCATTGTCCCTGCGTACAAGGAATGCGGCAACTTGGAGGCTCTCACAAGGCGGGTGTTCGACGCGCTCACTGACTCCGGTTTTTCCAAGGAGACTGCAGAGATGCTCATCGTTGACGACAACTCGCAGGATGGCTCCGTCGAGGTTGTCGAGAAGTTGCGGGCGGAGGGATACGGTGTGCGTATCGAGGTCCGCACAAGGGATCGCGGTCTGAGCAGCGCGGTGATTCATGGTATTTCCATCTCAAAAGGAGATCTCATTCTCGTGATGGATGCAGATTTGCAACATCCTCCCGCATCGGTTCCCCAGTTGTTCCGCGCGCTTGAGAAACCGGGCGTCGAGTTCGTCTGCGGCACTAGGTACGGCGCTGGCGTTGCGATTGACCGTGATTGGCCCCTTTACCGTCGCATCATCTCGTGTGGTGCACGCATGCTTGCACGTCCACTCACACCACTGAGCGATCCAATGTCAGGCTTTTTCGGAATCCGCAGGGATGTCTTTCGGCGTGGATCACAAAATCTGAGCCCCATGGGCTACAAAATAGCCCTGGAGCTTTTTGTAAAGTGCTGCGTGAAGAAGCACGAAGAGGTTGGATTCAACTTTTCTACCCGAATGGTAGGCGAAAGTAAATTGACTGGAAAGGTGATCCTCCATTATTTGGGGCATCTGAAGTCCCTCTACCTACATATGTACGGCGTGTGGGCTGTGGTATGCGTGATTCTCGTGACGCTTGTTGTTTTCTGGTTGTTGGGCAATCTTCTGCAATCTGCAGATTGAGTTGGTTCCATGGGAACGGGGGAGGGGGTGATCCCGGTGCACCATGTGCGTTCGCCATTGATGCACACGGTGCACTTCATATTTCTTCTCCTGTTTGTTTGTGTGTGTGTGTGTGTGTGTGTGTGTATATGGCCGCTGCTAGTGGCATCTTCGCCTGCCCCTTCTTTTCTCCCCAATGCCGTTTTTCAGAAGCCCATTGGAGGAAATGCCTGGCGGGGGACGATGTTTCCGTCGAATGCATCTCTCTTTCTTGTCTTTGGGTTTAAAGGAATAAAACTAGACGGATTTGGAAAGCTTGCGAAGGGAATGGTGCAGCGGGGTGCGGGTGGGGCTGTGTGCTCTCACCGTCTTTGTTCGTCCATCATTTAAACGAGGTCAATATTCGAAAGCTCTTCGGCAGTTAATTCTGCATTACCCCCCACCCACCCCTTTGGAGCTTTAAAAGTCCTGTCTGCACCGAGGCGCATATTCCGAAAAAAAAAAAATATCGTGTCTCTTGTGCGTTGGTGGGATCTCAGCAGACGCATTGTAATAATTTTTTGTTTTTTCTCTTTCTTCCCGGGGTTTCTCATGTGAATGGAGCTTGAGGAATAGGGCCCACTCCAGGACGAACACT
This sequence comes from Trypanosoma scelopori, assembly GCA_030849745.1. Taxonomy (NCBI): domain Eukaryota; phylum Euglenozoa; class Kinetoplastea; order Trypanosomatida; family Trypanosomatidae; genus Trypanosoma; species Trypanosoma scelopori. The sequence goes on from JASANX010001008.1 coordinate 72,837, forward strand.
CTCTCTTTCCCGTCACAAGATACACTATTAGAGAAATATTATGCATAACGGTGAGATTGTGGCAGTGTTTTGTGATGAGCAGAAGAAGCAAGAGGTGGCGGAAACCCTCGACAAGCTGCCGCAATTCGTGTATAAAATATTTCCAGTGCGCAACGGCCCTTCCATGTATCGCGCCGTTCGAACATTTGGTGCCTCGCGCGACAAATATCGCTGTGCGTTGAACCTTTGTACTGGGACGACCGAAGATGAGCAGAAGGCCAACCCAGCAGTACTGGCTTCACTCTTTGAGCACATCGGTGTCGTGTACGGTGGTTGCCGCTACGCCACACTCAAACAATCACTTGACACACTGTTCATGATGTGTTTTTATGCTGGACTGCCATTACCACATTTCTCTGTGATGAAATCGTGCGTGGATGTCAAGCAGCTTGACCTGCAGTTTCCTCTAAAATTGCGAAGCGCCAACCCTCTTCAGGGTTTATTTGAGGCCGTAGTGAACGATAAGTTTGCCCTGGAGCACGCACTTGTAGAGGCCTCTGGTAGCTACGACAAGGTGATTGTGTGGGAGGTGAACGCCCAGAAGAACAATGCGCTGCAGGCCCTTGTTTGGGGCTCCAACTGCGTCATGTTCACACATGATGATGTCCGAAATAGTGCATGGGTGCAACGCTGGACCCCTACTATTGAGGCCTATGCCGCCGCCTTCACAAAACACGTAATGTGTGACAATGGCTTTGCGAGGCTGCTTTTCAACCAAAGTCCGCGTTCGGATCACTTGGTCCTAGAGGACGTGCAGCTTAACTGTCCCTTGTTAGAACTGGATATGAAGATTTTCTCGCCTACCGTGGCCAAGAACCTTTTGGAAGGTTGCATTCACGAGGCTGAGCGTGCCTTCAAGCCGCCTCTTATCGAGGTACGCCTCGGGAGTGAAAAAAGGGGTTATTTTCTATGTGCTTCCAGATGCATCAAGCGAGGGGATTTTGTGTTCGAGGACGAAGGGCGCAGTTTTGCGGTGGTGACGAAGCCTTTTGTGGAGAAGCACTGGGGGCCGGAAGCCAAACAGCTGTTCACTGAGTACGCGTGGCCACTTGACACGGACGGGCACGTGTACGCCATTTGGGAAAGTGACCCAAGCGCGTGGCGGCCCATCAATCATTCGTGTGACCCAAACTGCGTATTTGACGAGGACCACTCGCTGAACGTCGTTGCCGCCCGCGACATCGAAGCAGGCGATGAGCTCACAATGGACTACTCTACCTTTTGTGACTACACAATGAAGCCCTTTCCATGTTTCTGCGGTTCAAAATGTTGCCGTGGCCTTATCGTTCCCGATGAGGCATCATTGCAGAAATACGGCAGCCGGACATGGCACCGACGACCTCCTCTTCCCCCCGCGAAGGGCGCCTAACCTCCCACCACGACACAATCTTATTACTGCTGCTGCTGCTGAAGAAACTGGAAGTGCTGCCCGGTTCTCTTAAAGGAAGAAGTGAGGAAGCCGGTGACATACGTTCCTTCACAAATTGCAACAATTTTTTTTTTTGTTTTTAGCTGCAGTTTTTAATATCGTTGCCGGTAGGTCACACCGTCTGTATGGCGGAGTGGTGAGTGGGAAGGGAAAAGAGGAGCACAGGGCGGTGCATGCACGAACATATTCACAGCTTTATTTTTGATTATCCCTCATTTCTCTTCATTCACTTATACTTTGGCCAATAGACGCTGGTCGGGACACCGGGGTGGTCCTGTTGTGTTGATTTACCCACGGCTTGCAAAGGGTTATGTGCCTCGTTTCCGCATCCCTTGTTCTTCGTGTTGTTGGGGTGTTTCTGACACCGAGCTGTGAACGCGCCTCTCCACTGCGACGTCGGCATCGCCGGATGTAATGGTAACCACAAGTTGTCAGCGCGCTCTATTTTCTTCATTAACATATTCTTCTGTCTCTCTCTCTCTCTCTGTCTGTGTGGATGAGTAGGGGGTAGACGGCAACTAGTCTCCCGTGGCGGTGGAAAACGTGCATGTTTTCCTTGAAACGTTACACACAAACACGCGCTACACGCCTCTTTTTTTTTCTTTTCCCCCGCTCGTGCATTTTTGCCGCAGTGCAGAAATAACTTGGACGAGTACACAAAAGACACCCAAAAAGGAAGAAGAGGGACACGTTCGAAGAGGACAAGAAACCAAAGGAGGAACAAATAACAGCACCAACGTGGCCCTGTTCTTCATCTCGCGCCCCTCCTTCTTCTCAGCTGTTCTTCTTCGGTGGGTGTGGCGGCTCAATGCGTTTGGGATTTCACTCGTTGCGTCTTGATCTACCGTATGTGCTTCTTGGTGCTCTTATCGGATGGAAATGTGATGTGACATGTACTGTAAAGGGTCGCTCCATGTTCCCAACGCTTGCCCCAGGGGATTACGTGCTTTTTCTTCCATATGCCCTTCTTCGCGTCCTTCAGTGCCTTTCTCCGCGGCCGCTGGTGCAGGAAGGTGATGTTGTCGTGATGAGGATATCGTCCGAGTTAACGGTCTGCAAGCGTGTGGTGCGTGTTACAAGCGACAAGTGTGTCATGCGGCGGTGGCATGACGAACAATTTACTGAAATTTTACCACAGCAGAATTCATTCCCCGAAGATGATTCGGCAGATACTCGAGTGTGTTTGGAAGACGACACGAGGGGCAGCCTTGCCACGTATACGAGGGCGCGCGATTGGGATGAATGCCTCGATAGGGTTCAACAGCCATCCACGTGGCTCTGGCTAGAGGGCGACAATCCATCAGAGAGCTTCGACTCACGCAACACTGGAGCCATGCCTCTTGAGTGTCTCCGCGGTCTTATTTTGCTGAAGGTTTGGCCCTCCTTGGGTCGCCTTTCGCCGCATCCATTGCCACAAACGCAAGGACGGAATGTTTGATGATGTCAGGGCACTGGCAACCGATGGCAGCGAAGGAGAAAGCACCTGGAGTGCAAAGGGGTGAAGCAAAAAAGAAATATCATCTTGGCACATAGACGGGCTCATTATTCCCTCGTTTTTTTTTTTGTGTGTGACTGAGGCGTTTGAGCATTTGATTCTGTGTGGCTACTTCAGTTAATGTCTAACTGCAATGGTGATATGTGAAGAACCGCGACGGCAACAAGACTCTTCTTCTTCTTCCTCCACCCGCGTCACCTCGACAGGCGCAAACACAAAAAAATCATAGCATCAGCAAGTACTGCTACTGCTACTAGTGTTGAATTGATTGGAGTTGCGTGGAGCATTGATCTCTGATACTGTTTTGCGGCGTCTGGTGTGGGGAGGACTTTCTTGAAGATGCAAGGGCCGTGTGACTCAGAGTAAAATGAAGCCCATCGTGTGGCGTTTCTACGCCCACGCCCACGCCCACACACACCACGCAAAACAAAAGAAGAGAGAGACGGGTAATACGATAAATTTTGTTCGTGATAATTTCTTCTAGGAGACGTTGTCTTGTGCTTGCGAACTGGCGCAGAAAGCACTGCAGCAGAGAGCGACTCACACTGCTCCGTCAAGGTACATTTTAGCTTCGGCTGGATGCATTTTGTATATCAACAAGTGCTCACATTCTGGAGGTGAAGCTGTGGTTGGGTATTGGTGGTGGTGGGGGGAGGTCATGCACACATTTATCACGTGAATTTGAAGCATCTGGTGCACGCCGCACGCTGTTTGTTCTCCCCCCAATCGCCTCCACTTCTTTGTTCCTTTTTGCTGCAGAATTCGTGTTTGCAAAAGAAGCTATCCCAAGATGGTCAACTTTACCGTTGATGAGGTGCGCAGCCTCATGGACTACCCCGAGCAGATTCGGAACATGTCCGTGATTGCGCACGTCGACCACGGCAAGTCGACGCTGTCCGACTCCCTCGTGGGCGCTGCTGGTATCATCAAGATGGAGGATGCCGGCGACAAGCGCATCATGGACACCCGCGCCGACGAGATTGCGCGCGGTATCACGATCAAGTCAACCGCCATTTCGATGCACTACCATGTGCCGCCTGAGATGATCAGTGATCTCGCCGACGACAAGCGTGATTTCCTGATCAACCTGATCGATTCTCCCGGGCACGTGGACTTCAGCTCCGAGGTGACGGCGGCGCTTCGCGTGACGGACGGTGCCCTCGTAGTTGTGGACTGTGTGGAGGGCGTGTGTGTTCAGACAGAGACGGTGCTGCGCCAGGCGCTGACGGAGCGTATCCGCCCGGTTGTGTTCATCAACAAGGTGGACCGCGCCATCCTGGAACTGCAGCTGGACCCTGAGGAGGCGTATCAGGGCTTCGTGAAGACGCTACAGAATGTGAATGTCGTGATTGCAACGTACAATGACCCCACGATGGGTGACGTTCAGGTGTACCCCGAGAAGGGCACCGTCGCCATTGGTTCTGGGTTGCAGGCGTGGGCATTCTCCATCACGCGCTTCGCAAAGATGTATGCGTCGAAGTTTGGTGTTGACGAGGCAAAGATGTGCGAGCGCCTCTGGGGTGACAGCTTCTTTGACGCAAAGAACAAGAAGTGGATCAAGAGCGAGACGAATGCGGCCGGGGAGCGTGTGCGCCGCGCGTTTTGCCAGTTCTGCTTGGATCCCATCTACCAGATCTTTGACGCCGTGATGACTGAGAAGCACGAAAAGGTGGATAAGATGCTCAAGTCTCTGAACGTCAACCTGACCGCGGAGGAGCGTGAGCAGGTGCCAAAGAAGCTGCTCAAGTCGGTCATGATGAAGTTCCTCCCCGCTGCGGAGACGCTGTTGCAGATGATTGTGACCCACCTCCCATCGCCCAAGAAGGCGCAGAGCTACCGTGCCGAGATGCTCTACTCTGGCGAGGCCAGCGCGGACGACAAGTACTACCTTGGCATCAAAAACTGCGACCCGAATGCGCCGCTGATGCTGTACATCAGCAAGATGGTGCCGACGGCGGACCGCGGCCGCTTCTTTGCATTTGGACGCATCTTCGCCGGAAAGGTGCGCAGCGGCCAGAAGGTGCGAATTATGGGCAACAACTACGTCTACGGCAAGAAGCAGGACCTGTACGAGGACAAGCCGGTGCAACGAACAGTGCTGATGATGGGCCGTTACCAGGAGGCTGTGGAGGACATGCCGTGCGGCAACGTGGCTGGTCTGGTGGGCGTTGACAAGTACATTGTGAAGTCTGCCACCATCACTGACGACGGTGAGAATCCGCACCCTCTGCGGGATATGAAGTACTCTGTGTCGCCCGTTGTGCGCGTTGCGGTGGAGGCGAAGAACCCTTCGGACCTACCGAAGCTTGTGGAAGGATTGAAGCGCCTTGCCAAGTCTGACCCTCTTGTGGTGTGCACGATTGAGGAAAGTGGTGAGCATATCGTCGCTGGCGCCGGTGAACTGCACCTGGAGATCTGCCTCAAGGACCTACAAGAAGACTTTATGAACGGTGCGCCACTGAAGGTGTCGGAGCCGGTGGTGTCATTCCGCGAGACCGTGACGGATGTGTCATCGCAGCAGTGCCTGTCAAAGTCTGCCAACAAACACAACCGTCTGTTCTGCCGCGGCGCCCCGCTGACGGAGGAGCTGTGCATGGAGATTGATGAGGGCACTAATGCCGGCTCTGAGGCTGATCCGAAGACGCGCGCTCGCTTCCTTGCGGATAAATTCGACTGGGATGTGGCGGAGGCGCGCAAGATCTGGTGCTACGGCCCCGACAACCGCGGACCCAACGTCGTTGTGGACGTGACGAAGGGTGTGCAGAACATGATGGAGATGAAGGACTCATTTGTGGCTGCGTGGCAGTGGGCGACGCGTGAGGGTGTTTTGTGCGATGAGAACATGCGTGGCGTGCGTATCAACGTGGAGGATGTGACGATGCACGCGGATGCCATCCACCGTGGTGGCGGTCAAATCATTCCCACAGCTCGCCGTGTGTTCTACGCGTGCTGCCTCACTGCCGCGCCGCGCCTGATGGAGCCGATGTTTCAGGTCGATATCCAGACTGTGGAGCACGCGATGGGCGGCATCTACGGCGTGCTGACGCGCCGTCGCGGTGTGATCATCGGTGAGGAGAACCGCCCCGGCACGCCCATCTACAACGTCAGGGCGTATCTCCCCGTTGCAGAGTCGTTTGGCTTCACTGCCGACCTCCGTGCGGGGACGGGCGGCCAGGCATTCCCGCAGTGTGTCTTCGACCACTGGCAGCAGTACCCCGGCGACCCACTGGAGCCGAAGTCGCAGGCAAACACACTCACGCTAAACGTGCGTCAACGCAAGGGCCTGAAGCCGGAGATCCCGCCGCTTGACACGTTCCTCGATAAGCTGTAGAGCAGTCAGAGGGTTGTTGCCCATGGGTGGTGAGGTATTAGTTGATTTAAAGACAATATACAATAAATAGGATCGTGCGCAGCGCTGGAGTACGGATGAAATAAGACAGCATCATTGGGGTCAAGGCAAAGCAAGATCAAAGAGAGGGAGCAGTGGAAAGCATTGCACTGGGGAGAATGAAGCACAAGGTAAATAAACCACAAAAATAAAACTAAGGTCGGCAAAGGTAAGTAATGAGAGGGGGTAGGAAAAGTGCGAAGAGTGCGACAGCCAAGAGGACGAAGGGGAGAGAGAGTTGTTTGGCATGATGCACATGCCTCCCACGTTGATCTTAAGCGGGAGGGAGGGGGAGAAGCATGCTCTGTGTGGGTCTGTGCGCGTGCGCGCGAGAAAGACACGTGTGGGGGGTAGGTAGGAGGGGGAGGTCATGCACACATTTATCACGTGAATTTGAAGCATCTGGTGCACGCCGCACGCTGTTTGTTCTCCCCCCA
>JASANX010001009.1:0-79906 GCA_030849745.1 Trypanosoma scelopori
AAGGAGTCTTCGTTGAGATTGGGGATGTTGATGTTGTTTGGTCGTTCACGCCCATCTCATTCGCTTGTTTGTCGAAAGGAACGCGGAGGCGTTCGCTGTCGCACTGGTGTGCTTCCTGCTGCTGATGGTTCCACCCTTACCCCACTCTTTGTTCCTGCATATCTGTGACTGCATCTCTATCTTTCTCTCTATGTACATATTCCCATGGTTGCTGTCCGTTTGCTTTGATGCGGAGTCTTTCAAGGCAGGTGAGGCGTACACACCACACACACACACACCCCTGGTGTCTGCTGCCGCTTCCGCCTACTTGTTGAGTGGCGGCGGGATGGGTGGTAGGCGGTCGGTGCTGGTCATTGACAATGGCGGCTACACACTCAAGGCGCTCTACATTCCCGATGCTGCCAACATATCAGCGCAGCCACCACGTCAGGTTGTCATTCCCAATTGTGTTGGTGCTGCGTCCTTTGCCGGCCGTGGTATTGTCGGTCAACAGCTATTCAAACTTCCGCACTTTCATGGCTTCATGCTGCGTCGTCCCGTAGATCGCGGATTTGTAGTAGACGCCGCCTTACAGAGCTACATTTGGGAGTACCTGTTGCAGTCACTCGCCATCGCAGACGAGAGGGACGTGGAGCTTATTCTCACTGTGCCCTTTTCGTCGCCCAAGCAGGTTGGCGATGTGGTGCACTACTTGGTGGCACAGCGGTTTAAGTTCTGCGCGGTGACTCTCTTGAGCTCGACGTTTCTCGCGCTGGTGGCGGCCGCATCACGTGAGTGGTTGCACGGCTGCAAAACGAAAGATGATGGCGTTAGTGCCACAAATGACGAGGGGTGCGGTGGCAATGCGCTGGTGCTGGACTTTGGCTTCTCCGCCACAACGGTGGTTCCTTATGTTGAGTTTATGCCGGTGCGAGACGCCGTTGTGCGGGTTGATGTCGGCGGGAAAATGCTGGCCAACCGCCTCAAGGAGCTCATCTCCTTCACCCAGGTGAACATGACGGAAGATGGATGGCTTGTCAATCACATTATGGAGCGCTGTTGCCATGTTGCACTCCATCCGCTTGCATCACTGCGCGCAGCGGAGTGCGAGAGGCGGCGGCGGCGCTCCCGAAGCAGCAACAGCAGCAGCGGCAATAACGGAGTGCGTTATTATCTGCCAACCGTGCCGCCCCTCATGCCATTGGGCTGCCGTGAGGACGAACTGCATCAGACCGTGGCCGCGGCCGGTGACGCGGTGGCGCTGGACAGGCATCCGGTTCAACACCTCGTCTTCCGCCACGAGGCATTTCTCATTCCTGAGCTTCTCTTCCATCCAGCGGACGTTGGCATCCACCAAATGGGCGTCGTGGAGGCCATCGTGCACGGCACGCGCAGCAGGGGAGCGCTGCGCGAGATGCCGATGCTGCACCAGGCGCTTCTGCGCCGCATTGTTGCCTTTGGTGGAACCGCGAAATTTCCACAACTGCGCGAGCGACTTGCCGTGGATCTGCAGAAGGAATTGATTGACGGTGTGACCGAGCCGAACCCTTCGGTAGCATTGAAAGACACTCCCTCGCTGCAGCAACTGGTGCAGCGCCAAGAAATCACGCAGGCTGCGATTCACGTGGAAGACAACATTGGCTACGCCCCGCATGACACCGAACTGCAGCCGTTGTATGGAGCCCTCGCGCTCCTCGTCTGCCCAGACCGTCAGCCTCTGCTGCAGATCGTTCGGCAACGAAGCCAAGTTGACCTCACGTGTCTTCGGGCAGCGAAACCAGGACTCGGTAGAGCGCAGAAGACTCTAAAGGCTGTTCAGGATGCATTACTGCACCTCCTGTAAACTACTGCATTGAACTACTACGTGTTCATGCTCACACCGTGATGAATCAGACTTGTACTTTGTTTGTCTGTCTGTCTGGCTGATCCTTCTGCCTCTGCAGCAACAATTGGAGCTGCTGTTTTGGTGCCCTCCGCTTCGCTCTTCCCATTCGTCCTTCTTTCATCACCACCACCACCACCACCACCAACACGACGCCCCTTAAAAGATCTTCCAACAAGAAGCAAAGCAGTCAATTCGTATATAATTTTCAGGGGCAACTCTAAAGCCAGAGAAAACAAGAAAAAAAAAATAACAACAGACCAAGACCAAAAGTTGTAAACAAAATCAAACATGTCGAACCGCCTGAACAATCTCCTGCAACACATTTCCATTAAGGAAAGCGACGGCGAGGCGATGCGTCAAGTGAAACAGCGTCTGGCGATGGCGTCTCTTGCGAACCAGTTCACCGTAACACCGGATCATCTGCAGAAGCTCATGATGTACATGCTGCACGAGATGGTCGAAGGGCTCGAGGGCCGCGAGAGTACGGTGCGCATGCTTCCGTCGTACGTGTATAAAGCGAAGCCGAGCACGGCCACTGGTGTCTTCTACGCACTCGATCTTGGTGGCACGAACTTTCGCGTGCTGCGCGTGGCGTGCAAGGAAGGCAGTGTCGTGAGCCGCGTGGACTCCAGTTTCGTGATTCCACAGCAGGCTCTTCGCGGCAGCGCAACCGACTTGTTTGACTTCATCGGTGGCAGCGTGAAGAAGATGATGGAGCAAAAGGCACCGGAGGACCTGAACCGCACGGTGCCGCTCGGCTTCACCTTCAGCTTTCCCACAGACCAGAAAAGTGTGGACCGGGGGCTGCTGATCAAGTGGACCAAGGGCTTCTCAACTAAGGGCGTGGAGGGTCAAGACGTTGTGGAACTCCTGCAGACGTCGCTGAAGCGCATGCAAGTAAAGGTGAAGGTGGTGGCTCTATGCAATGACACCGTCGGCACCCTCATCACGCGCTACTTTGAGGACCCCGACGTGCGCGTCGGCGTGATCCTCGGTACCGGCTCAAACGCCTGCTACTTTGAGAACGCGTCCGCGGTAACGAAGGACCCCGCCGTGGCCGCGCGTGGGACGGCGCAAACTCCGATCAACATGGAGTGCGGCAACTTTGACTCCAAATACAAGTTTGTACTCCCCATCTCCACCTACGACGAGGCGATGGACGCCATCACACTGAATCGTGAGAACCAGGCGCAGGAAAAGATGGTCGCCGGCATGTACCTGGGGGAGATCGCCCGACGCATGATTGTGCATCTCTCTGAGCTCAACTGCCTCCCCGCCAACCTCGCGCAGGCGATGCGGAAGCCATGGAGCTTCGAAACGAAGCACATGGGCATGGTCGCTGCGGATCGCATGCCAGGCCAGCAATTCACGCGTGGCGTGCTCCGTCAGCTGTTCAACGTTGACGTGAAGGACATTGCAAGCCTTTGTGTGATACGCGACGTGTGTTGCCTGGTGCGCAATCGCGCAGCACAGGTCAGCGCCATGTTCTGCAGCGCACCGCTCGTGAAGACGCACACCCAGGGTCATGCAACGGTTGCCGTGGACGGGTCTGTGTTCGAGAAGATGCCGTCGTTCCGCCGACTGTTCCAGGACAGCATCAACTCTATCCTCGGCCCCGAATCGCATGTGACTGCAACTCTTGCAAAGGACGGCAGTGGCGTTGGTGCCGCCTTCATTTCTGCGCTGGCTGTCAATGATAAGTAGATTGTCGATTTCTGCCGATGGTGGCTTTATTTATAGTTCCACTTTGTAGCGCTTTTTTTTTTTTTTTTCAAATTCCCCACTTCTGGTGCACTCTGTTATTCCAAAATGTGCAAGGTGTTTGTTTGTTTGTGTCTTTGTGCCTGTGGTGTTGTGTGCGGGAGGATACTCTGAAGACGAAGAGATGGTGGGAGAGAAGAAAATGGGAGAAATGACTCAAAACGCATTTTTTTTTTAATTTTTTTTTTGTGTGTTTGTGCTGCTCTGTTGTCACGTCCGTTCTTCTGAACTCTTTACGTTTTGTTTTTTTCTTTTGGAGGTGCGGGAGGAGGAGGAGGAGTGGTGGTGGTGGTGGTGTTGTTTCTCGTGTGTGCGCGCTGCGCACGTTCCAATGCCTCTGCGGTACTTTCTGCTTCGGGGTTGGGGTGGGTGTGCAGTCCCTTGGCCGTCGCGGCGACAGCCTCCCGAGAACTTTCCCGTTTGTTCCTCTTGAGTTGCTGTTGAAGTGAAGTGCGGCGCTCTTGTGTAGGGGGAGGAGGGGGGGGGGGCATGCGCGGCTCGTGTCAGGCAACGCTGCGCAGACGCATGCAGTGGCGCTCCTCGCGTGCCGCGTGTCGCTTCGTGCGATGGCAGTCCCCAAGCGCTGCAGTGCAGCCAAAAACATCTCCTCATGAAGCCTCAACTAACATTGGTGTCTTGTCCTCCTCCTCCTCATCATCATCATCATCATTCGCCCGCGTTATGGAATGCATGGAGAATAAAGACTACGACGGTGTGATGCGCTTCTACGATACCACGTTCCGCCCCGACAGCATGTCGCTTCTGCAGTTCGCTGGTGGTGCAGGTCAGGCGCGTGATATGGTGTTATGTCTCATGCGCACATTTACCGCTCTTGGTCGTATGGACCGTGTGCGTGCAGTCTTTTCTGTTGGGTTGCGGGATCTTGCACCCACTGAGACGGTAGGGAGTGGGGGTGCAGTCAGCCGCACCCCGTCTCTGCTTAACACGGGTTTTTTCAATGCGTATCTGGAGGTGCTCACCAGGCGCAAAAACTTTTCGAGGGAGGAGGTTTTGTTTGTGCTTCGAGAAATGAAGAATGCAGGTGTGTCTCCCGATGAGTTGACATATCATTACCTCATTGAGTTGCACATCCGCATGGGTGTGGACCCCGTCGGGCTCTGGGAAGAGATGCGACGTGGACCAGCGCTACAGCCGCTGCCATGCACAGTGCAGGCACTCTTGCTGCACGTTGCCCCATCCTCACCTGACGCATCGTTTGTGGTGGATGTCACACGTGAAGCTCTCCGCCATGGGAGCAGTGTGGTGGACAAGCGACTACTCGCGGAAATGATGGAGCAGTGGCTCCACAACGCACAGGACTATCCGCCAGAGTACGTTCTCTGGCTTATGTTTGAACTGGAGCTCCGCTGCGTCCTCGACAAGACCTCTTTTGTGCAGTATGTTCAGAAGCAGCACCTGGCGGAGCTTCTGCAGCGCTGTGCCAAGTGCGCAGACGCCGGAACCGCCGCAAAGATTCTTGCAATGATGGACCGTCATATTATGGCAAAGACGGGGGATGTTCTCAGCCTCGTCGTGTGTTGTTGGGCACAGGCATTGGAACTGGAGAAGGCGTTTGACCTGCTCGAGTTGATGGCGCGCAAGGGGCACCTAGAGCTCACAGATCCGTTTAAAAAGTACACTGTGGACTGCCTGCGACAAGTGATGGATCGGCATTTTATGATGGTGTTGGCCGATGCTGTGAGCTCTAACGCATTGTTTGATCGTGTGCTGCAACACCTTCGTTTGCGGCGTCAACGTCGGCAGACGGTCTCTGCGCACTCGCTTGATCTCCTCGTGCTCGCCGCGGCGAAGCTAGGCGAGGACAGACGGGCAATGACGCTCGTATCTGGCTACGTGGTCGATTGGGGCATCCAGCCGCGCACTAACACCTACAATTGCCTGTTGGTGGGCCTATCAGCGCAGCGTGGGGCGTCGCTGCAGCGCACCATCTATACTGCTATGCTTGAGAACGGTGTGACCCCTAACGCCTTTACATTCCGCGTGCTCATTCGACAGGCTGTTCTCGCAGACTGCATTGATGAGGCTATCGAATTTCTTCAAGGGGTGACGTCGCACGCAGGGCTGCGGGTGGAGGTGGAGATGGTGTTGCCCATCCTGGAGCGTGCCGCGCGGGCTGGTGATGTTGACACAGTGAACCGCATAAGCAAGTTTGCACTCGACTGTGATCTTGGCATTGACGCAACGGTACTCAACAGCGTCGTGAAACTCCTGATGGAGGCGGGGCAGGATGTGGGGGTGATTAAGGGCCACCAGCCCCTGCACGAGGCGTTGCGCTCGCGCTCCAAGGCTGGCCGCCAGCGAGCCCGAAATGACATTCCTGGATGAGATACAGAGGAGGCGTAGGGAAGGCGTTTTTGTTGTTTTCTGTTTGATATTGTGATGATTTTGGGATAAGGTGTTGCTGTTCTTCCTGTGGTGATGGCGGCGACCGACGAGAGAGAGAGACACACACACACACACACACACACACCATGAGAATGGAGACGTCGTCAATGTCAAGAAGGCGCATCTCTATTTTCTTTCCCCCCCCCCCTCCTCTTCTTCGTCTTGTTGTTGTTGTTGTTGTTGCTACTACTGCCGCCTCCAAAGTTGTGCTTGTGGCGTGTGGCTGCCGCTCCTCCGTAGTTGCTGCCTGTGATTAGAGAGGTGTAGCGCAGGAAAATAGAGAGCGAGGGAGAGGGTGGGTGTGGGGAGGAGAATCGCGTTTAGATACGAGGTTAGGATTTTTTGGTGTTTGGAACGATGCGGGCGAAGGATGTTGTGAAGGGGCGATACTCCACCTACCAGCTGCAGGATCTCATTGGAAGGGGTGGGAATGCGGTGGTGTACAGCGCCATTGACCGCAGCACGGGGTCAGTTGTTGCGGTGAAGAAGATGCTGGCACGTGATGACACCGTGATGGCGACGTGGCGCAAGGAAGTTGCCATCATCAGCTCACTCGAGCACCCGTACATCATCCGCTACCTTGACCACGCGCGCACTGGTAAGGCGTTTCTCATTGTCACAGAGTACGCGCCAGGCGGCTCCCTTCTCCAGCAGCTCAAACGAAATGAGCGGTACGGGGAGCGAGAAGTCGCTCGTTTTATGTTTCAGATCACCTCTGGTCTCGCATACATTCACATGAAAAAGTTTTTGCATCGTGATCTAAAGTGTGCCAATGTACTGCTTGGACCTGGCGATGATGTGAAGCTGTCCGATTTTGGTCTAGCCATGTCACGCGGCCCTGCGCAAGATGACTCTAATGGTGATAGTGATGGCAACAGCGCTGACGGCGACGGCGACGGCGACGGTGACGGTGACGGCGGAGTTGAGGATGGTCCGCTGTCAAGTGCCGCTGGGGCAGCAGCGCGTGTTGCCGAGGAAGGCATGGTTGGGTCCGTGTACTGGATGGCGCCCGAAACAATTCGCGGCGAGCCGCAGAATGAAAGCAGCGACATTTGGTCCCTTGGCTGCCTCTGCATTGAACTTCTGACGGGTCATCCACCCTTCTTTAACCGTGCGCCAGCAAATGCGTTGTACCACATTGCCGAGTCGGACGAGATCCCGACCCCTCCGATTGATATATCAGACGACTGCAGGAGTTTTCTGGCGCAGTGCCTCGACAGGAACCCTGCGAAGCGGCAGTCCGCTGCGGCACTCCTGCGGCACAGGTGGTTTGGGAGCTTTGTCGCAGAGAACCTTCTCGAGACGCTGGTGAATGCGCAGACGGCGGACATTACTGTGGAGCAGGTGGCGAGCAACTCGGCAGCTATTGGACTCTGGGTGGAGAACAACCTCTTCTCTGAGCGGGCGGTGCAGCGAGAGCAGTGGCTGAGGGACGGCTGCCTCAGAAAGGTGGTTGCCGTTCTGCCGAAAGTGACGGCGGAGACATCGTTTTTCATCATACGCACCCTTGCATTCGCGGCGCAGCGGTGCAGAACGGAGGACAGCTGTTTTCTCAACCAGCTTGGTGAGACCGAGCTCTGGGATAACGCGCAGCTCAGTTTGCTTGGCAAGGCGGAATCCCTCAGCTCTCTCTTTGTTTGCTGCTGCGAGCGGCAAGACCCGCAGGTGACGCAGTATACACCGACGCATCCTGGGGCCATTCGATTTCTTCTGCAGTGTCCGGAGGTGGATATTGCCATCAAGTGTATCGATGCACTACGCCACCTTCTGGTGGAAACGCCTGGTGAAGATGACGAGCCCACAACAGCCTTCTCACTGCAGCAAGAGAATTTGGGCTCTGTTACGGACAGAAACAGGTTTCGTCGATTTGTATCCCAGAACCGCTTTGTTTCGGATCGTGCTGTTTATGTTGTGCAGCGCATCATTGAAGACATCTGCTGCACCGCCTTCCGCGAGGAAAAGGAGCCCTTGATTGGGTGGTCTAATGTGGACAAACTGTTTGAGATACTCGTGCAGGTGCACAAGAAAAATGGGGACGAGGGTATCATTGTTGGTCCCTCCAAATCGATCATGCAGAAGAGGGACACCGTGGAGTCGCCAAATATGGCCGCCATCCCTGTTGCTGCGGGCGACGCCTCCATTGCTCCAGGAGTCGTGACAGATGGCGGTGGGCGGAACACAATTGGCGCTGGTGGTAGCGTTGCTGGGTGTGAGGGTAGTAGCGGCAATAATGATGCGGCTGGTGGTGGTAGTGGTGTTGCTGGCGGTGGTGGTGGTGGTGGTGGTGATGAAAAGCTGGTGGAGGAATGGTGGCTGCTCGCATTGCAGGAGGCAAGTCGACATCTTTGCCCAAACGCCATCCTCCTCCTCCTGCAGTACGTTCATTACGCCACTAGGAACGAGCTGAAATGTCTCAATGTAGGCGGGAAAAGCATCGCCGGCACAGTTCTCATCGTTGCATCCACTGCCTCGATTGATGTCGCCAAGCGCATCGCATTACTAAAATGCCTTCCACTGCTGCAGTGTGCGTCACCGAAGGCCGCTGCGTTTATACGCGACACGAGGTGTAGTGTACCGCTGCTGGCGCACACCGCAAAAAGCATCCCTGTTCCAGAGGAGTCTCGGGAGGATGAGGTGCTGAAAGTTCTCTTCAGCCTATGCGAGGATGAGCGCATGGCCGCTGCATACGCTGCGTCAGAGTCATTTCTAGGCATCGCGCTAGATCGCGCAAACCTTGCGGCAGAGCGGCATCGCTGGACGGAGGTGGTGCTCGCCATCCGCTTCACTGAAATACTCCTCGCCCACTCTGTCGACACCACGCGGATGGTCGATTCGCGTGGCCTCCTGAGGCTTCTGCTGTGTCTGTCCGACAAGGAGTGCTTTCCGGTTGTCGTCAATAGCGCTGCTCAGCGGCTGCTGAACAGCTTGCAAGCACAGACAAACGTGCTCTAGTGCGGCGAAGGTGGTCTCCTGTGAAGCGGAAGTGACAAGGGCACAGAACAGAACAAAAAAAAAAAAGGGGGGGGGGTGGGGGGGAGGAGGAAAAGAACCGCATTTGTGTGTGTGTGTGTGTGTGTGTGTGTGAATACAAAAATATATATTTATTTATGAAGAGGAGGATGTGGAACAAAGCAACAACAACAACAAAGAAGAGATCATCTAACAAAAGACAACACACGCACACATTTCTTCTCTCTTTTTTTTTTTTTCTTTCTTTCTTTTTTTGTGCTCCGGCGCTGCTGCTTTTTTTTGTTGTTGTTGTTGTTGTTGTTGTTTTGTGGATGGCTACAGCCGTCAAGGCGCGAAGGCAAAGGAACAACAGTCACAAAAGGGATGGTGTGCCTCTACGGGGGGAGGAGGGGAGGTGGTTTGGCAGAGATGTTTCGGAAATGCCGCACATCGTCGTGTGCCACCCCCTCATTTGCTCATTTTTTGTTTGCCTCTACACACATATGTGTGCATGGGATGGCTGTGGTGTTGGATCCTGCACCGAAGGTGGTTGCTCGCGCCAGGCATCGGCGGCGCGCCGACTGCTCTCTTCCGTCCCGTCACTCATTTCTTGTTTTTAAGTCCTCGCCACGCGACCCCTGCTCCCGTGGGCATCACGAAGCCCAAAAAAGAAAAAAAAAAGGTAGAAAGGCTTGCGGTAGAGGCGGTACCACATTACAAGGGGAAAGGGTGGGTGGGTGGAACAAAGAAGGGTTGCATTTTCAAATGCTGCGTCGGGTAAATATATGGCGCTCTGCGGAAGTTATGCCATCGCTTGTGCGCCGCGCCGTGCTGCTGCGGTGGGGATTGCTTGCACTGCGCTGGGACAGCGAGACGAACATGTGTGTCTTGGCAGACGGAAACGCGGATGGCCTCCCTCGTGGCACACGGCTGGAGATGTACGGTGAAACAGTGCAACTCATTAAACTGCACACGGGCAACGGTGAAGTCTCATCAGATGACGTGGGTGCGATTACGGGAGCCATTGAGAGCGCACTTGTGTCGCTCCCAGACAATATCCAGGTGGGTAACAGGCGACTGAGGCCGACGGCGGCGCCACAGAAGCTGCCGGACGAGCAGGGAGAGGGACAGGTGATCGCCAAGTGGTCACTCAGCGCACAGCAGCAGCAGCAGCAGCAGCAGATGGAGGGGGAAAACTCGCCCCCTCTCATGGAAAATGGGGTGGTGTTTCCATCACCGCACGCGGCCGGGCCTCGGGTGCTTCGGGCGGCAAGGCAGACTTTTGGTCTCCTTCTGGAGAACCAGTTTCACCAGCAGCAGCAGGCAGCGGCAGGCAACGCCGATCCAATTGCCATTCTGGACGTGAACGAGTTGGATTGCTCCTTTAGCCACGTGGCAATGTTGGCGGCGGTGGAGCGCGACCTTGAACCAGAGCGACAGTTTCACGTCAGCTACGTGCCACTCACAAACGCGGCGGCTGCGACGGCAAACGCAAACATTGCGAGCCTTCTGCGTCTCGTTGCAAGGCCAGGCAGCCGCGCAAAACCCGATCAACTGCGTGCACTCCAGGCTCGCTACTTCCTCCTTGGGTCTCACACCGTGTGCAGTGGCAGCGGCAGCAGCAGCAGCAGCAGTAGCAGCAATCGCAATCGCAAGGACGGCAGCGTGAAAGAAGTCAAACGGGAGGAATCCGCGGGTGTCCTGCTTGCACATGTGCTGTCGAAGATGCATCGCGGAGGAACGCTACTCGTCAACCTTCTCGGCGATTGGCGCGTCCAACGGGAGAGAGAAGGTTGTGATGATGATGATGATGATGATGCGCCACTTCAACTGCTGCGACAGGAGGCCAAGGCACTTGTCACGGAGGCGCTCTCGCGTGCTGGGCGTTGGGGTGTGATTAGCGATGAGGTGTTGCCAGCTGCTGACTGCCGAGGTCTCGCCGTATCTCTTGTGCTGTTGCTTGACTAGGAACACTGTGAAGGTAGAGCGTGGGTGAAGTCGTGCTTTTGCTCCTTCAGTCCTTCACGCACTCCCCACCCCACCACCACCACCACCACCACCAGCAGCAGCAGCTTGCGTTACGAGCCGAGAGAGAAAGAGTGACCGTACCGATGGGTCGTTAACTTTTCTTTTGTTTGCTTTCTTGTTGCTGTTGGCACCCTCCCGCTCCACAACTCATGCCACCGCTTTATTTGCCCCTTCTCTTTCTCTCTTCTCCTCTCTCTCTCTGTATCTCTTTTTGCTCCTGTTCGCATGTGCGTGAAGAATTCCATGTTGTCTGCAACAAGTGGGTACACAAAGCGGTCGCGTGTGCTTGGCACCCACCGCGATGTGGCGACCTTGCGCACTACGTTGTGCCCTGCATTGCGGATGGGCGGCTCTTGTCGGGCGCATTTGAGCGAGGAGAAAATCCGCGCTCGAATCGCCGCGGAAAAGGAGGGGCAGTTGCTCCGCACTGCCACCGAGGTACACACGCTACAGGTAGAAGTTCTCCAGGGCTGCGACGCCGCAGTGGATGGTGATGATAATAATAATAATAAGCAGCGGTCCGCATCCATCGCCAGCATTGTGGAGGAGTTGAAGTGTGAACCGGCGTACGTGAACTGGAGCCTTGACGCCGCGGTGGCTGAGTTCATGGCGTCGATGGGGCTGCGGCGGTGCGCTTACTCTCACCAGCTGGAAATGCACACCACGCTGCATCGGTGGAGGGGACGGGACGAAGCTAAAGTGGGTGCATCGCAGGAGCCGAAAGGGCGCAGGAAATCTGCAAGAATGGCCAGTGAGCGAGACACCTTTGCAAGGGTGGAACGGCAGCGTGTGTTCGCAACTCTCACGCCGATGCAGAAGTGTGTCGTGTGTCTGCTCTGGCAGGGAAGCTTCGAGGTGCCGCGGAAGGTCGTCTGTGATGTGCGGGGCTGCATGCTGGCCGACGGGCTGGCCGACGGGGATGTGTGCCATGCGGACGTGGAGGCGGAGGAGCGGCGTATTGTGACCGTCACCGCACACCGCCCATCGCTTGGCGTGGTGGACCTTTCGTCCCTCCCGCACATCGTCACGTACGTGTCGCAGCACCCGAACGAGTCGGTCATTCACGCTGAGACCGTGGCGCATTTCGCAGCCAGTGACAATGGCGCCGGCAATAAACACGGCATCATTCCGCGTGGTGTGACGGAGAAGCAAATTGACATAAGCTCCCCGACATGTGCGCATCAGCTGGTAGAGGCCATCGTATGGATTATGCGCCTGATGAACGACAACGAGGCGTCGTTATACAAGCACCAGAATCGGATTCCTGTAGTCCTACGCTCTCTCGCTTTGCGCCGCTGCAGCATCACCAGCGCAGATGCGGTCATCAACGCCCTCCGCAAACACCACCTGGACGCCGCACTGCTTGCACTCGACATGAGTGACAATCGATTGATGAATCTTCGGTTTCTCTTTACGCTTCGTGCACATTTTGTCGACCGGCTACTGCGGCTTTCTCTTTCAAATAACCCCATCACACGCAAACCGGAGTATCGGGAGCAGGTTCGAAAGTCGTTGCCTAAACTCACAAGCCTGGACGGCACAGCAATCCGTCGCCCGCCGCTCTGCATGCCGCACCCAACGGAGCTGTCGTATACGTTTTGCGCCGCGTCGCCAGAACCACACAGTCGCCGAGTCATTTCTTGCAGGGAGTTGGATGTTGTGATGGACAGCCTCGCACGTTTCATGTACATCTGGGAGACACGCCGTATCCCGTGGACCGCATTAGAGGAGGAGGAAGAGGAGGAAATGAAGGGAAAACGACAGCGGCAGGCAAAGGAGAGACTGAAAGCAGGGACCGAAGACACACACGATGTGCTGCAGGTGCCGGAGGAGGATCTTGACGACGATAACTTTCATCACCGCTATCTGCACCCATCGTCAACCTTCTCCATGAGTCTTCAGGAGGGTCTCACATTCTTCAAACCAGATGTCATGCGGCTGGCGACAGACGTGGAGCTGGACGACAGCTACGTTGGTATGCGACTTTCCCCCGTGGACCTGCGGGACCTCCGACTATTCGATGTGGCCATGAAGAGCAGTAGCCGCGATCTGCTCCTGGGCCGCTCCGTTCTGCATCGCTTTGCCCGCGGCTCACTGAACTGCTACATGGCCTATAAGTGCAGCGTGTACCCACTACGGCTGGAGGTGTGTCATCACCTTGGCGGTGCAGTGGTGTCCGTTGCGAAGATCACCGACACCGTCGCGCCAAAGCCGCCCAGTCAAGAGCAGCAAGGAGACCAGAAAAAGCAGCTTCAGAAAAGACTCCGAGGACAAGTGGACTGCCCCTCTGCCACAGCAGCAATAAAAACAACAAACATGCCATTTTCTGGCTGTGGTAACAACGCGCGCAAGCCAGCATTTTACATTGTAACAATGCATGGTGTGATGACGTGGCGGACCCCAAGCATGAGACGCTCTGAGTGTGTGTTGGCGGCGTATGATCGCGTCATGACTTTTGTGGAAAACGCTCTTCCGCCGACAAACCCTATTGAGAAGAGACGAAGTGCGCCGCTGCTCTTGTTCAATGATCAGCTGCATCTCCGCCCCGCCACTGCTGCGCCTCCCGCATGCTTCAGAGCAGTGACCGAAGAACGTGTAGCACGCCTTGTGGTGGAATACGGCCTTGAGGCCTGCGCGGATGGCTTGCAGCTTGTTCGCGCGGTGGTGGAGCGTTCGAGCAGCGACGCCGCTGCCTACGCCACACTGCAGCTGTTAGTGTTTGGCTCAGACGGCGAGGCTGGACAGAGTGTGGGATTGCCCCCCTGCGCTAATGGTGATGACAAGGACGACGTAAATGCTGCCTTCAGGAATGAGAAGGAAGGCGATACGCTCGTGGCGCGGCATTTTGACATTATCTCTATCATCACCGCACACGACGCGGTGGCGTCAAGCAGTGATACGGATGCTGTTCCCGTGACAGTTCCACACCGCGTAACACTCGCGCAGGTAGATGCGACAGTGGCGCTGATGAACTCGCGCTGCACCGCCGCCTTTACCTCTTCTCAGTGCAAACACGAGCGGCGGAGCCAGTGGGAAGAAAGGGAGGTGGTGGTGAGGGGGAGGAGGAAGTGGGGGGTTCAAGCGTGGCGCGAGAGCGACGCATGGACGACAAAAGTCGGATGACGCGACGGCGACCAAGAACACCAGCGCCATGAGCCTCACGCACGCAACGCGCCGCCAGGAACGGGGTGTGGATGGAGAATAATTAAATCCATAAACTGAAGGCAGCAGCAGCAGCACTGGGAGGGTTGTGGTGCGCGCCGCTTGCCAGCTGCATTATTTGACCTGTTGTGTCTCTTCCCGCACCAAGCCCCTGCTTCTGCTTCTGCAAAGGATGTGAACAAAGGTAGCACCCGAATCCTCCACCGCAGTTCTCTTTTTTTTTTTTCCCTCCATTGCCTTCAAACCCACACACGTGCACCAGCAACAAATGTGGAGGCACAGTGGACTGCTGCTTGTAGGCCGCTGCTCAAGTCGTGTGTCCAGCGGCAGTGCCTTTCGGCCCACCCACCGCGGCAGCAGTAGCAGCAGCAGCGGCAGAGACACGAGTCAAATAACTTCAGGGCGGTCAGCCTTCTCATCGCGCATGCTCCGACCAATCAGATGGTTGATCGCCAACGCAATGCCATTGGCACTGTGTCAACTCATGATTGAGGCCAGTTTAACAGGCGTCTGCAGCTGGATGCTGCTGAGTGGAAAGACAAGTGGGACCGACATAAAGGCGTGGCTACAGCGGTGCCACTACCCGTTTGCGGGTCTTGTCGACTGGGACGGCGGTCGGCATGCGGAGGATTGGACAGTTGCCGGGAAAACCATCAACGCTGCGACGCTCACAGCGCTGCACACGGGGCACAATATCGTCAGTGGGCTGCTGCCGCTCCAACTGCTGATCTTGACGCTGATGTATCCCGCGTGGATGCGTGCAATGACTGCAATTGCTGCCATGGCTAATACCTCAAAAACACCGCTGTTAATGTGGATGATGTGCGCAAGACGGCGCCTCACTAAAGCTCTGGGGGGAAGCCACTCCACCACGCGTGGCGGTTCTGCAAAACCCGCATCATGTCATCCGTTTGGAAAGCAGATGCGTCACCGTAGGTAGCAGTCTCCTCTCCGGCCAAAATGTGCGTGTGGGTGTGTGTAACACACATGCAGCAATGATACCGACAGCGTGGGGGCGGGGTGTGGGGGGGTGTGGGGGGGTGCGAGCAGAGAGGGATGAGTAGGAAAAATTCACCTGCTGACGTGCAGTGCGTTGCTTCTCTTCCTTCTGCCTCTCATCAGCGTCCGTTTTTCGTGACGCCCCGTTTGTATTTACATACATACGTATAAACTGAGAAGGAGAGAAGAAAAAAAAAGGGGGGGGTGGGTGGGTGAATAATTTCATCGACTGGCAACAAGAAGGCGTTGTGAGAATATCACAGCGGTGTCGGTCATTATTATTATTATTATTATTAGAAGAAGAAGAAGAAGAATACCAAAAAAGAACAAAACAAAACATGCAATGGGCCTCTCAGCTGCTGCTGCTGCTGTGGTTGTGTTTGTTGCATTTGACGGTGTGTGTAGTAGACGCATGGAATGTCGGCGAGAACATCCCCGTTAGTGTGCAGATGCGCGTAAGTTGGGCCAGGCCGCGGGCTGGCGTGCCGCGCGATGATGCGGATGACGTGGAGGACGCGGAGGATGAGGGACACGACGCAAAGCTGATGGAGCGCCCATTGCCGCCCAGCCAATGCCCACGCTTTTCCATCAACAGCCGCGTGCATCATCCGGCCACGCGGCTCTTTCAATACGCCCGCAACACGACGCAGGGGTCGACTCAACAGCCCGGCACCCTCGCCGTGCGCTTTCTGCTCGGACGCGGCCTCTCCAAATCCACCGCATGGCTGCCGTTGGTGAAGCGAGTGCAGCGGCAACTCCCCACCAAAGCGACGAACATCACCGACGAGGATTGGCTGTACTTGACCGCCATCCACTTCAATTTTGGGTATCAAAGCGGTACGTTCAACAGACTCACGACGTTCCGCGCGGAGGAAACGTACTCTGCGGTGAGGCACGACGAAGTTGAACTCCGCTACCACTGGGACGAGCAACGCGCGTACAACCCGCATCAGGCGCTCAGTCTGTGCGCATCTACCGCCGTCATCGCGTCGTTCATCGTCCTGCACATGATGCTGCTGCGCGCGGGAAGGTACACAAAGCAGTTTAGAACCAAGCAGATCGTCGTCCACAACCACAAGCAGTGACCAAAACAGAAAAAAAAAAACAAAAAAAAAAACGGTCTTGATGCGAGGAACTGCGCCGCCACTCTTAACACAACACCAAACTACTTAACACTCCAAGCACACAACGACAACAGAACTATAAATACTTTCATTCCACGAGAACGTCCCCTCAATTTCTTTTGTTTAAAAAAAAACAAAAGGAAGAAACATAAAAAAAAAAAACATTCGTCACCACCCACAACACAACTAACACGTTCCTCCATAATCTTTTATACTTCCGCTTTCCTCCCCCTTTCGCTCTCGTCTCCTCTTCGTCGTGCAGAACTGCATTTCTTGCAACCACAGCTTTCTACGCGTAACATCAAGCAAACGGGATGGGGAAGGAGAAGGTGCACATGAACCTGGTGGTGGTCGGCCACGTCGACGCCGGCAAGTCGACTGCCACGGGCCACCTCATCTACAAGTGCGGCGGCATTGACAAGCGCACCATTGAGAAGTTCGAGAAGGAGGCGGCGGAGATCGGCAAGGCGTCGTTCAAGTACGCGTGGGTGCTGGACAAGCTGAAGGCGGAGCGTGAACGCGGCATCACGATCGACATTGCGCTCTGGAAGTTCGAGTCGCCCAAGTCGGTGTTCACGATCATCGACGCGCCCGGCCACCGCGACTTCATCAAGAACATGATCACGGGCACGTCGCAGGCGGACGCGGCCATCCTCATCATTGCGTCGGCGCAGGGCGAGTTTGAGGCGGGCATCTCGAAGGACGGCCAGACCCGCGAGCACGCGCTGCTCGCCTTCACGCTCGGCGTGAAGCAGATGGTCGTGTGCTGCAACAAGATGGACGACAAGACGGTGAACTACGGCCAGGAGCGCTACGACGAGATCGTGAAGGAGGTGTCGACGTACCTCAAGAAGGTCGGCTACAACGTGGAGAAGGTGCGCTTCATCCCCATCTCCGGCTGGCAGGGCGACAACATGATCGAAAAGTCGGAGAAGATGGCGTGGTACAAGGGCCCCACGCTGCTGGAGGCCCTCGACATGCTGGAGCCGCCGGTGCGCCCCAACGACAAGCCGCTGCGCCTGCCGCTGCAGGATGTGTACAAGATTGGCGGCATTGGCACCGTGCCCGTGGGCCGAGTGGAGACGGGTGTGATGAAGCCCGGCGACGTGGTGACGTTTGCGCCCGCCAACGTGACGACGGAGGTGAAGTCGATCGAGATGCACCACGAGCAGCTGGCCGAGGCCACGCCCGGCGACAACGTGGGCTTCAACGTGAAGAACGTGTCGGTGAAGGACATTCGCCGTGGCAACGTGTGCGGCAACTCGAAGAACGACCCCCCGAGGGAGGCCGCCGACTTCACGGCGCAGGTGATCATCCTGAACCACCCTGGCCAGATTGGCAACGGCTACGCGCCGGTGCTGGACTGCCACACCTGCCACATTGCGTGCAAGTTTGCCGAGATCGAGTCCAAGATTGACCGCCGCTCCGGCAAGGAGCTGGAGAAGAACCCCAAGTCGATCAAGTCGGGCGACGCCGCCATTGTGCGCATGGTGCCGCAGAAGCCCATGTGCGTGGAGGTGTTCAACGACTACGCACCCCTCGGCCGCTTCGCCGTGCGTGACATGCGCCAGACGGTTGCTGTGGGCATCATCAAGGCGGTGACGAAGAAGGAAAGCAGTGGCGGCAAGGTCACCAAATCTGCCGCCAAGGCATCGAAGAAGTGATTGCTGATTTGTGTGGTTCTTTTTTTTTTTTTATTTGTTTTTTTTTTTCATTTTTCTTTTTTGTTTTATTTTTCTTTGTTGTGTGTGTTTGTTTCATTTTTTGTTGTTGTGTGTTACTTTTGTTTGTTTTGCTCGTTTGTATTTTTTTTTATCCCTTTTTTTTTTGCGATTATTAAAAAAAAAAATTCGGTGCGGTTCTGTTTTGGTTTATAGTCGAGTATGCAGCGCAAGCGTGATCGGGCTGTTGCAGCCCACACCATCGACGACGGTGATTGCCTGAGCAGACGGCAACGGCAACGGCAACGTCTTGCTAGAAAGGCGCCAGAAACACGACGGCGTCGCCTGCAGTACCACCGACGGCACAACGAAAAGGATGGGCGGCTCTTCTATTGTGATTACTGCGACCTCTTTGTGAGCAGTGCGCAGAGGAGCTGGAAGCAGCACCTTAGTGGGGTGCGGCACATGGAGGCGATGGAGGCGTACTATGCGTTTGTTGAGGCACACGATCCAGCGTGGCTCAACACCATCCGTGAGAGCGTTGCGCGGGCACACATGGAGGAGCATGTGCGCCAACATCAGCGTGTTGCTGGAAAAGGTGCCACTTTGCCGATTCCCGCCATAACGGCGGGGTTTATGGGCCATCAGGGCATCGTCGTTGGCGGAATGCCACGGCATCAGCAAGTCAGTAGTGCGAGCCACGTTAACAACGTCAGCAGCGTGGACAGTGTATGTAGTAGCGTGTGTGGCACTCCGTCTGTGCGGGTCGGTGGTCTTCTCGTGTCTGCAGCCACACCACCGGTGGTGAAGGTGGGCGGGAAGACATTTCCGCCGGCCTGCAATACCGCTGCCGCTGCTGCTGCTGCTGCTGCTCCTGCTACACCGCCGTAAGAGACGATACGTGTGGTCCCTCTTGCTGTCCCTCCACCCACACGGGCATACGCTCGGTTTTTCCTGCGGTCTGGTGTGTCTCCCCCGTGCCGTTGGCCAGAACAGCTACTCGCCGTTCATAAGAACTGTGAATCAGGGAGAATATGTAGACATGATATGGTTGCTGTTTTTTTTTTTTTCGTTTTTTTTTTTTTTTCGGTGTCGTTGTTTTGTAGTTCCCACTTTATTGTTGCTGCTTCTTGTGTGCTTTCGGCCTCCTCTTGAGTTTGGAAGAAGGTTGTCTTTTGTTTTACAAAGACCTGTGTTGTGCTCGTTTGGGTGGTTTTGAGCCAATGAGTGCAGGCAGTCTGGAGCGTCGGCAGCGAATCCGCGAGCAGCTGCGTGAGTTCTACGGTGACCCCGCCGTGAATCGCGAGCGGCACCGCGTGGATGATGCTGGGAAGGTGGCCGGCGTGCCGCCGGAGTTGGACTTGGGCTCGGAGTTCTTCAACGTGGGGAAGTACATCACGGACTTGCTGCGCCGTGAGAGCCTCAAGGGGCTCGTAGAGACGGACACGCAGCTCCTGCGCACCGTTCGCCAACTTGATGGCGAGCTGCAGGAGTTGGTGTACCGCAACTACGCCAAGTTCATCTCCGCCACCGACACGATTCGCGAGATGCGTGACAACATCACCGAGATGGATTCTAAACTGCAGGCGTTGTCAAATAACGTGGAGAACATTGATCGGGTGTCGAAGGACATTAGTGAGAAGCTGCAGACACACCGCAGCCGCATCGAGGAGATGATATCGACCAACCGCATGCTGCGAAAGGTGCAGTTTCTTGTGGAGCTTGCCGGCACGCTGCAGCGTCTGATTGAGCGGCGGGAATACAGTGTGTGCGTCAAGTACTGGCTCGTTGGCGATGGCTTCCTCGCGAAACACGCCGGACTTCCAAGTATCATGAAGATTCATGATCAGTGCAGGTCGCTGGCACAACTTTTGTACAACAAACTGCAGGAAACGGTGCTCGCCGTATCGCTGGATGACCCGGAGGCGATGGATGTCATCCGCTGCGTTCTGGAAGACATGCGTCTCATGCGGGCCACATCGCTCTTCCCTGTCGAGGAGGAAGAAGAAAGGGCGCTGGCGGCGGCAAACTTCAAGACGAGAACGACAGGGGACCTTGAAATCGCCCTCGCACCGTTTGAGGAGGAAATACTGAATTCATTGATGAAGAACGTCACCGCAAAGTTTACGGCTGGCATTCAAGACGTGCATAGCGCCATAACGACTGCATTTTCCGTTTCAACATTTACTGCAATGGATTGGGAGCAGCGGCTGGATGCGCTCCAGCACGTCAGTCTGCAGGAACCACTGGCGCGGTTGAAAAGCGTCTGTGCACTCTTCTACTCCAATAGTCAGCGCCTGTACAGTCAGTTCAACCACGAGAACGATGTTGTCGTGCCGCTGCGAATTGTCGAAGAGGTGCAGCCGGTTCTGATTGACATCATGACGCCCATCGCAACCCACATGAGCGAGCTATTTATTGCCCTTGTGAATGCAGCTGGCAACGAGGTGCAGTTGGCGCAACATACGCCATCGGATGTGATGCGTGACGGCGTAAATCTCATCTTCTCCGCCCTCGCAAAACAACTCAAGTATTACGCGTACACACTAAAGGCGTTGGGCGTCAACTACCTCGACAACGCGCACAGCAAACAGAGCAGGCATTATGCGGCACTGGTGGATCAGTTTGTGTTGGATGTTTTTCAGCGGCTTTTGACCGCACTGGAAGCGAAAGTGACGGAGGGACCCGACACGCCTGTTAACATCGATCACCGCCACTCGGTGGCAGGCGCGGCATACCAGCAGCTTTTCCGCTTTGGCATCACGCGGTTTGTGTTTAGCGGTGCCGCCATTGCGGTGGACACGACAAGCATTGCGGCGCTCGTTGATACCGACACGCTCAAGCCGGTGGATGTGACGAGGGTGCAGAAGCGGTGTGCCGACGTTGCGCGGGCCCTTGTGCATCGTGGCATCGTGCTCCTGGGGAAGCTGCACCTTGACTGGGTTGCGGCGGCATGTTGTCCGGTGGATGCCGTCGATCCACTCTCTTCTGCTGCCCCACCCTCAGGCCTTGAGCCGCGCCTCTGCGAACTCGTGCAGCAGCTCGGAAGTATATATGTATTCCTCCAGAAAAGGGGCATCTTCAACGGTGGCAGCGGCGATGGTGGTAATCCGGGGAAAGGCGAGCGTAGCATGGACAGCGTGCGGGGTGGAAGCTCGCTGCTTTATGCAAGCACTGGAAGTGGGCGTAGCAGCGGACGTGTCCGTGAGACAAAACTGAGCGTGACATTCACGCGGCAGAGCGATGATGCCCTGCAAAGCAGCGTTAAACGCATCTTTTCAAGGGATCCTCACAGCAGCACACTGCTGCAGACAACTCCGCGAGAGCCTCGGGCTGCCTCTGTTGTGGATGGTATTCTGGTGTATGTGCTCAAGGGTCTTGTGGAGTATGTGCGGCAACGCGTCTTTACGCGTCATGGCTTTCAGTGCGTTCAGATCCACTGCACGTTCTTACTTCATGCTCTGACACCTCCTTCAGTGTCGACGTCGACCAGTTGGAGACTTGGGAGTTCAGTGAAGGAGTGGCTCTGCGACTCTGGGGATGACGCTCTCTTGAAGGCACGGCACCAGCTGCTAAACGAGTGCTGCACTTGCGCGTATGAGCGCTGTGTGGAGAGGGTTCCTCTAACAGCCGTGGTGCTGGAGAAGCTGGCGAAGTCCGCACTTGAGGAGCAGCGCCAACGAATATAACCGATGTGGCTCCCATTCCTTGTGTGATTGCATTCCGCGTCTACGAGAGAGCGAGAGAGAGAAGTGGCATGCGCGGTGTGTTGGTATCGGCGGGTGGACCTCCCGCGCTTCTCACCACCATTTTTTTATTATTATTATTATTGTTTTACCCCTGCAATTCGCACATTCTGCACCTCATCATCTCCGTCTCTCTGTCCGCGTCATGCAAATCGAAGAAGAGGTATCAACAGCAGCAGCAGCAGCAGCAGCAGCAGCAGGAAGACGAAGAAGAAGAAGAGGACGAAAAAAAAAAAAAAGGGTGGGGGGGGCAAAGGAAAGGGTTAAGTGAAATCCTCCATTTGTTCAGCGAGTGTGTGTGTGTGTGTGTGTGTGTGTATAACAAAGTGGAGACTGCACCCAATAATAAAAACAGTAATAATCAAGACAAAAACAAAATAAAAGGAAGCCCCACACACACGCGCACATACACACACACAGGAGAGTATGTTCCGCCGCTCACAGCACCGTGCCATCTCGCAGTACAATTTTGGTCAGCCATCGCTGCTGCGTGCATTCGGGCCCATTCCTCGTGAGCGGCAGGTCGCAAAGGCAGGTGTTGTAAAGTCATCAAAGCCTCCCAACGGCGTCCGTGTTGTATCACATGACTTGGATGGTGCCCATAGTGTCGTTGGCTTTTACGTGGATGCAGGGCCAAAGTACGACCCACTCGGTTGTCCTGGTCTGAGTCACGTGATGCGGTATGCCATTCAGACGTCAAACATGGACAATTCACTGTTTCAGGTGGACCGCATGATGCGCTCCACCGGAAACGCCTACGGTCATGGTGAAATCTGCAAGCGCTACCTCAACTGGAAGGCCGAGGGACGTCGCGACATGTGGGAGCGTCCGTTCGCGATGATCGCCACCGGTGTAGTGGCTCCTCGCTTTCACGAAAGCGATGTAGAGCGGTTTCGTGACACGATGGACAACCAGCTGGAGGAGCTGCGTTGGCAACACCCGCGCGAGTACTGCATCGACTCTCTCGAGACGGTGGCGTTCTTCAAGGAGCCCCTTGGCTCTCCCCGCATGGTGACACCCGCGTCGAATGACCGCTGCAACCCGAAGGCGCTTGTAGATCACTGGGCAACACACTTCCATCCTGGAAACGTCACAGTGGCGGGGGTGAATGTTTCACACGACGCGCTGCTGGCGGCGTACGAGGCGCTGCCGTACCCGCACTCAGCGGAGGCCCCGCACCACGCGCGGTCTAGCGTCCCATCCTTTTCACACGCGAATGAGGCAACGCAGTTTTATCCCGGCCGCCAGGTGGTGGAGTACGAGGACCGCGGCAAGGCCATGGGAACCATACCAGACATGGAGACTGGCATCATCGCGGCGCTGGGTGTCCCGACACACGGTCGCGATGAGGACGTAAAGAAGTACGCTACGGCGCTGGTGGCGAGGGAGGTGTACCAGTCCGCCATTGACCGCGCTGTGCCGTTTGGGTGCAGTTCGCTTCATGGTGTGCAGACGTTCTACCGACCCTACTCGTCTTCGGGTCTTATCGGTGTCACAATCCGTGGGGCGCCGAAGGAGGTCTCGAACATGTTGAGCACTGCAACGGCCTGCTTTCCCAGCAATGTGTCGGATGAGGAGGCTGCCGCGGGGCGCGCGCGTGCTGCCATGGCCTTCACGCACAACCACCTAGAAACGCTGCGTGATTATTGTGACTTTCTTGCGACTTCGAGCTTCAGTGTGTCGCAGCTGATGCAGGCCATCGAGAGCGTCACGACGGGTGACGTGTTGGCAACTCTCAATGCAGTCGCCGCGCTGCAGCCGGCGGTGTTCGTCACTGGCCCCACCTTCAACTTCCCAAAGGTCCCCAGCCTCAAGAAGTCGAAGTAGAAGTGGGCCAGCAGGCATGCATGCCGCAGTACATATGTGTGTGTTTCTGGTGCGTTGTGTCTGCGACGGATTGTGGTGTGGTGCAGATAGGGTAGCGGAATGTTGTCCACTTGGATTTCTCTCTCTCTCTCTGTGTGTGTGTGTATGAGATGAGGCCGACTTGTCGCACGAGCTGCCTCTTTAGAAATGACGATGCATGATGTTTCTCATGGTGGCGGTGGCAGCAAGTTGTAAATGCATGCTGAATGAACTCTTGCGGCATTGGAAGGAAAAGACCTCCCGCAGCCGTGCATGATGCAACGCTGCAGCCCCTCCTCCTCCCTACACACACACACCTCCATCTTTCTTCTTTGCACGTCTGTTTTCATTTTGCCCACCTGCAGTGGTGCAGCGGTGGCGAAGAGAAGCTGCGGGAACTGGTGCAGCAAAAGAAAAGGAAAAAAGAAAATGAAGAAAATGAATTTTTTCCCCTCGGTGATGCCGACAGCAGCGCTGTGTCGTGCCGTCTTGCGTGGCCGCTTGCAGGGCACTCCTCCACACGGTTTCCGCGCTGAGGGTTCTGCAGTCGTGTGGGTAGCGCGGCGAGGACGCGGCTCCCTCGCGAGCGGCAGCGGCATGGGTACGAGAAGTGGTGCTGCAAACGGCGAGCGCCCGTCGCGCGACGTGGTGGAAGCGACAAGAGCGATACCAGCAGAGTCTCTTTTGACGATAAAAGGCCTGCGCGACTACCGGGACCGTTGTTTGCGGCCGCTGGTGCAACAGAAGCGCAGCCAGCTCTTGCGCATGACCGAAATGAAGGCAAACTCTGAGGCGATGGCGCAGCAGCACGTGAACCGATGTTCCTTGGCGTTGTTTGCACTGCTGACGGCGCAGCTGTTCACGCTCTTTTATTGGGTCTACTTCCTCTTTGACTGGAATCTGGTGGAGCCCATCACGTACTTGCTGGGACACACTGCTGCGTGGCTTGGCCTTGCGTACTACAGGGCGACACAGGGCAACCTCTCCTGCAGCACATTCCAGGAGATGCTCATGACGCACCAGCTTGGCAAGATGTATCGTACGCACAATGTGGACGTGGAGTTATGGCGACAACTTGTGGCGGAGGTGGAGGCGCTTGAGTCGCGGCTGCGTGGTTTGGAGGATCTATGAAGCCAGTTCGGCACACGTACGTGTGGATTGGTCATGTTGCAGATTCCTTCACCTCTCTCTCTCTCCTTTTTTTTTTTTACTTTTTCTTCTTTCGTTTCTTTGCTCGTTCTCTCCGCTGCTGGTGGCAGAGGGGAGATGCACACAATGGGTGAAAATGATCTGCTTATTGATGTATGTATGTATTTATTTTTTTTTTTTTTCACAATCCGCTTCCTCAGCCCTGCTCTGATCATCAGCTCCTCCCAGTTTGGTTTTGTCCACGGAAGAAGAAGAAGAAGAAGGAGGCAGGCAGGCGGATACGTAGGAGGACAGGCAGACACTGAGAGAGAGGAAGAAGAAAGGGAAGCGAAGAGGAGAGGGGAGCAAAGAAACAAAAGCTCTGAGTGAGTGCGTGCGTGTGAAAGATAAGGATGGAGCAATTAAGTGTGGAGGAGTATTGGCACAAGAAGGCCTCTGAGGTAGTGGAGGAGTATCAGGTGATCCTGCAATTGCAGCGGGACGAATTGGAGCGTTTGCAGCGGTGCTGCAGCGAACTTCTGCATGAGCGGAGTATGATGAGGGCCGCAGCAGCCGAAGATGTCCGTCAGTTTTGTGTAGAGTACCAACAGAGAGTCGCCCACCATCATTATCATCATCATCAGCAGCAGCAGCAGCAGCAGCAACAACAACAACAACAGCAGCAGCAGCAGAATCCAGCACCTGCAAGCCGACCGTCAGCAGCCCCGTCAGCCGACGCCATCCCCATTCAGACGCTCATGCAGTTTCTGCACCGATACAGTGGGGGATTAGTGCCGCTGGTGGAGACCAACAGACGTAAGCGATCGCGTGAGACTTTGGGGAGTGTACAGGCGCCCAACACACTGCATCAACAACGCTTGGTTCAACGGGTCATGGCAAGGCAGCGGCTTCGCCTTCGGGAAGAAGACATACAAGAGGTGCAACAGCAGCAGCAGTGCGCTGACAGCGCTTGCTAAGACTGGAGCACATATTGCTGCATTTATGGACCTTCGCATGTATCCGTTCCATCCAAGTGTGCACCCGCACACACACTGATACTCTTCGCCTCTCCATCGTTCCCGCTTAATTGTCTTGAGGTCTGACCTGTTGCTACTCTTTGTTGCTATTCTTTGTTGCTTGTCCACACACACACTCACACAAACACAAGGAAAGGGAGAAACGAAAATAAATAAATAAATAATTTGTAAAAACGAAAAAAAAAAAAGGAGGAGGATGGCGGTGGGCGGCGCGTGGGAGATGGTGGTCGACAAGGCGGCGCTGGAGGTGTCGCGGTACATGTCGCTGGCCACAGATTTGTTTTCTCCCGATTCTGCAACGGCGCGGCGGATGTTGGCGCTGATGGACAGAAGTACCCTGCGGGATGTTCTTGTGGAGCGCAACGTAAACACTCTCTGCGGAATGATCGGCTGTGCGAAGGCGCCACGGGGTGGAAGCTGCCAGAAGATGACAGCAATGCAGGACGATAGCAACAGTGATGAGGAGCAGGAGGAGGCCGGTGCACCAGATGACGAAGACGGTGCTGAAGCGTTTCGAATGTATGCAAAATACCGCGAGAGGCGCGGCGATGCCGCAGGAAGAGAGATGATAGTCGTCGGTGGCATCGCAGTCGCCGATCGCTTCTGCTCCACTGCATGCGCAGAGCAGTTTGGAGCGCTGCAGGCGAATGTGCAGGGGTCGCTTGTGTACGGGCGGGCAGATGTAGTGCATGCCATAAGTAGCTTGTTTCCAAACCTGAGTCTAGCTACGCTGCAACGCCTGGCGGGGGCGGAGTCCACCGTGGTGGCGGACATCTCTGAGAAGAGTACACTGCAGCAGCAGCAGCAGCATCAAGTATCTCCCTCAACGAGTGTTCCGATCGACGATGCAACGCTGCAGTTGCGAAGGATGTTGGGAGGGATTCGGGCAGTAGGACGCGTGTGGAGCCGTGAGATGCAGAAATCAACGGCTTCTGGTGTGTTTTGTGTGGGGAAGCGAGAGATGCCTATGCCACTAATGGTCTACGATTGGCTCTTCACTGTCTCCACGCCGGTGACGAGGAGTATCTTCTCGAAACTGTGCCACAACAACAACAACAGCCATAGCAGCAATGGCAACTTGTACATTCAGTGCATGCAGCCCATCCTTGTGTCTTGTCTGCAGAGAGCGACACTACAGCAGGCGCAGGTGCAGGAGGAGGGGGAGGAGGAGCCTTCATCCGTAGACCTCGTGCAGCAGGAGCGGCAGCGGCTTTCCCTCCTCACTGCGCATCTCTTCTCCCACGACATCACCGAGACACTCTCGCGGCTTCTTCTGTTTGACCAGGCGACGCTCGAGCGGGCCTGGCTCGTCTGGCAGACCAGCGGGCTGCTTATCAGTCTGCAATTCCCCTTCGCTCTTCCGGGTGCCTTTGCTGCCAGTGGTGTAACGGCAGGGATGCTTTTTCTTGCGCTCGTCATGGCCGCGGCGATGGGTCTTTGCGTGCCTGAGGTGTGGGCGGAGTGGCTGCAGGAAGACAACGCCCTTGCGGAGGTGTTGGATGCTCTTGGGGTCACAACGGCGGAGTTTATCACATGCGTCCGCACACTCGTGTTGGAGTGATGGTGACAAGCTGCCGACGGAAGCAACAAGCGCGCGCGCGAGAGAGAGAGAGAGAGAGAGAGAGATGTTGTTGCCTTCCCTGCGCTTGTGGTCGCCCCTTCCCCCAATGCCACTTCCCTTTACTTCTCTTCACTTCTCTCTTCCCACCACCTGAGGGCGCACTGCACGCGAAAGGCAAAAAGAAAGCGGGGGGTGGTGGGAAAAACAAACGCAGCACGCAGAGACACACCTCATGTTTCACAACAGCTACCAGTCCGGCTTCCTGTCGATATTGTACAGCATCGGGTCGCGACCGCTGCAGATTTGGAACACGCAGGTGCGCAACGGTCATGTGAAGCGCATCACCGACGAGGACATTCAATCCTCTGTTCTGGAGGTGGTCGGAAGCAACGTGAGCACCTGCTACATCACCTGCCCCGCAGACCCAAAGAAGACGCTCGGCATCAAGCTGCCGTTTCTGGTGATGATCATCAAGAACATGAAGCGGTACTTCTCTTTCGAAGTCACCATACTTGACGACAAGGGCATCCGGCGCCGATTCCGCGCCTCCAACTATCAGAGCACAACGCGGGTGAAGCCGTTCACCTGCACAATGCCAATGCGTCTCGACGAGGGATGGAACCAAATTCAGTTCAATTTAGCGGACTTCACACGGCGTGCATACGGGACGAACTACTTGGAGACGCTACGCGTGCAGCTTCACGCCAACTGCCGTGTCCGCCGGCTGTACTTCAGCGACCGCCTATACTCGGAGGAAGAACTGCCGCCAGAGTTCAAGTTGTTTCTTCCCATCTCCCAGCAGCAACAGCAGCAGCAACAACAGCAGCAACAGCAACAGCAGCCGCAACAACATCAACAGCAACAGCAACAGCCGCAAGAACAGCAGCAGCAGCAGCAGCAGCAGCAGCCTGCACAGGAACCACCATCACAGCACCAACATCAAACTGCGGAGAGCGCAGAGCAGCAGCAGCAGCAGATGCCACAGCCACAGACAGTTGAAGCAGTTTAGAGAACAAAGAATTTTTTTCTTGTTTTATACACCACTGGGTGACGGGTGCCACACAATGTCCAGTTTTTTTTTTTGTTGTTGTTGTTGTTGTTTTCTTTTCTTTTATGGTAATCCCCTGCCTGTTTGTCTCCATTCCGCCTCCTCCCTAATCGTGTGGGCTCCCGCTCCCCCGGAGCCTGCCAGTCTAACTTTCATTCGCAAAGCCCATCTCAGCGATCAGCAACAACAACAACAACGGGTGGTGGTGGTGGTGAATGAAGCATGAAGCAAGAAAAAACAAATGCAGTTGCCGTTTGATGAAGGGGGGTGTGTGGGTGTGGGGTGGGGCGATCGGAGGCAATGGCAATGGCACAGACGGTGAAGGGAGGCAGTCGAGGGATCCGCCGACATCACACATATTTACACATTTACATTTACAAAAAAAAAAAAAAAAAAAAACTAATTTTTTCTATATTTATATGTATGTGTGCGTATGTATGTGCGTGTATGTATGTAGAGAGGGAGGAGGGGGGGGGGGGGGAGGGGGGGGTTGTGTGCGTGTGTGGCCGGCGGGATCAGTTGAGGTGCGAGAAGCGACGAGCGGGGATGAAAATTCCAAAAGAGCGGAAAAAAAAAAAAATAGAGGGGAGAAGCACGTGATGGTGATTTACTTTTCTCAACTCCCCGTGTGGTCCGGGAGCGCAGACGTGTGCATAGCACGCATGGGCATATGGCGCATGCACCGCAAGTGTCTGCTCTCCACGTGCCTGTGAGTGCGTGTGTTTGTTTGCTTTTGGCAATGATGTATTTAAAAGGAGGCACCGCACTGCACAAAGAGAGAAACAAACAAACAAACAAAAAATATATTCAAATAAAAGTAGCAGGCAGACACGTACGTGCGCATGCATGCATGCATGGTGTGACGAATGTGTGTGTTTGTGTGACTGACATCATTTAATACCACAACCACAACTGTCATTGCCGATGAATCATGACAACTATGGCAATCTTGACGACTATTCTCTTTCCCTCCCTATTCTTGTTGTCCGTTGTTGCTTCTCAGGACCTCCCACACACACACACACGCAAAGAGAGAGAGAGAGAGAGAGAGAGAGAGAGAGATACATACAGACAAATAGAAAGCAAGTGAGTGGGCGTGCGAGACGGGAGTGAAAGTGGCACACATAGACCGGTAGATAGATTTGTCACACCTGTGTGTGTGCCTGTGTGTGTGTGTGTGTGTGTGAATACATATTGAGACACAGGCACAGAGAGAGAGAGAGAGAGAGAGAGAGAGAGAGGCGGTGGACGAGGAGTCCATGAAGCGGGTGCCGCATCCATCGGGGATCGATGTTCTCTTCGACAGCAAATGGCACCAGTACAAGTTGGGCAACACGGCCCTTCGCTCCGTCTCGAAGGTGCTCGACAAGCACTTCCCATTTGATGAGAAGCGTGTGCTCGCGGTTGTGTCGAAGAAGACGGGGCAGCCGGTGGAAGAAGTGAAGATGAGTTGGTCCCGACAGGCGCTGCTGGGCAAAAACATCCATGAGTACATCGAAAACAGGCTCTGCGGGCTTCCACCACCCACGTGGACTCTGCTTTTGGGGAAACGACAGAAGGAACAGCAAAGCCCATGCAGTGGCAAGAAGGACAAGAAGCTGAAAAACGGGGACACGCCGCCCACAGGTGCGTCCGGCATCGCCAACGCCATGCTGCACGGCGAAGAGGCGCTTTACATGACGGCCGCGGACCGCGTAGTGGACGTCATCACAAGCAACTATGACCTTATTGCGGTGGAGCTGGTGATCGCAAGCCCTTCGTGGGGCATTGGTGGCACCGTTGATTTCATCGCACGAAACAAACGCACACACAAGCTTCTTATCGGTGACTGGAAGACAAGTGGTAGCGTCACTAGCGCCTTTCGCTTTGGGCCTTTTGAGACACCGTGCACCGGATGTCTCAGGCATCTCCCCAACAGCAAATACTTCCGTTACGCCATGCAGGTCATTATGTACGGCGAGATATTAAAGCACGAGAAATACCTCGAGAAGGGCTTCTTTGGCCGCAAGGTGAAACCCCTCAACGCTTGTGTAAACGACATCTGCATTAACCCACACGAATTGCATGACGCGCTTGAGTACGGCGTCGTGCAGCTATCGAAGAATGAGGAGGGCGGTGTCTGCGTGGAGTTTAAGAAGGTGACGGAGTCTACTGTGATGCCCGTCGATGCCTGCGACGTCACATTCATGGAACTTCTGAAGGACGTCATGCGTGGCTGAGTGGTTGCCTAAATTAAGATGGGGGGTTCCCTCCTTCTCATTTCACTCCCCCACTCCACTCCGCTTTTGTTTCGTTTCTGTGTGTTTCTGCGTGCGTGTGTGTGTGTGTGTGTGTGTTTTAATTCCTGTTGTTGTTTTGATTCGCCTTCTTTTTCTTTTGTTTTGTTTTGGTCCCACATGAGTCCGTTGCGCACTTCCCACCCTCCCCCCCCCCTTTTTTTTTTTGTTTGTTTGTTTGTTTGTGTGTTTTACTCATCCACCCTCGCCGCCGGGCTTGGACTCCTGTGCACACACTGCAGCAGGCGGAAGGGTCAATAAATCTGCCCTCATGCAGCGGGGTGGAGGAACTTCTCTCGCATTCGCCTGCGACGCAAAATATATCCTCGTTTCTTTTCTCGCGCCTTTTTTTTTTTTTTTTTTTTTTTTGTGTGTGTGTGTGTGTGTGTGTGTGTGTGTGTGTGCACTTCTGCGGGTTTCTGCCAGGCGCTGTTGAACTTCAAGGCAGACTGCAGAGAGGAGGAGGAGTAAAGGGGTGGTGACGGTGACGGTGGTGCTTCAAATGGGTGCAAACGGGTCGACTGAAGTCAACCGTCCGCGTTCCGATTTGAAACGTAAACCACTCGGTGATGCCCGAGGCGAGCGTCAGTTGTTCAGCCCTGCGACACACGAATCCCCCACGCTCCTTCCGGGCTCGCAGACTCTCCGCGAAAATGCAGCCGCCGCCGCCACTGCAGTAGGGGCACACGCTTCTGCGGGTGTCCACGGGAATGACGCAGGCGATGATGCTCGCGGGCAAAAGGGGACGGAGTGCAGGTCCCCTTTATTTGTGCCGCGGCCCGAGTCCACGTGGCCGACAAGTGATGCGGCGCGGTCGCCGCCGTTGCCAACCCAATTCCGGAGCCCATTGCCGTCCATCCCGTCGTACAGTAGTGAGTTTTTGGAAGCTTCACCCGTCACCCCAGTGCTGCGTTCGTATCACAGACACTCCTTTTCGCAGTCTAGTGGCGCCGCGGTTGGGTCCCCTCTCTCCACCACATCGTCACCGGTGACACCGCTCATTCACACGCGCTTCTTGGAGATCAACGGGTACCCTGCTGGTCTTGAGAATTATGGGAACACTTGCTACTGCAATGCGGTGCTACAACTTCTGTACCACTGCTCACCGTTGCGACTGCGGTTGCTGGAGTTACACGAGATGTTTGTCAAGGGGAAAATTGGCGCTAGTTTCAAGACCAACACCGTCTTGTGGCATCTGGCGGACCTCTTTGCAAAGATGCACAAGGCAAACAACAGCAAGAAGATGCGAAAGGTTACTGTTTCGCCAAAGGAGCTGCTCGCCTGTGTGCGTAGTCTCAATACGATGTTTGACAATGGCCTTCAACACGACGCCCATGAGTTCGCAATGTTCGTGTTAAACAACATAATTGAGGCGGAGAGGCGTGTCATGTCGGATGAGAAGAACCACTCCATCTTCTCGGACGCGAATGGCAGCAAGGCGCTGAAATGGAAGAATATGTGGCGCCGCCGGCGGCCGTGGCGGCGCAAGGAGTGCAGCACTCGGGGGATGTCTCCGGGGGAGCTGGGGCTTCCGGGCGACGCTCTAGAGCTTCCGCCTGCTCTTCGCAACGCTCTCACCAGCGACACACACCGCGCAACATTCTCGGGGGCAAACAGCGACACGTTCGAGGTGCGAAGTACGCCAAGTGCCACTGTCTTGCGTGAAAAGGCGTCCCTGTCACCACTGCAAGTGATTCTCAGTGGCCAGTTTGCGTCACTCACGGCGTGCTGCGAGTGTGAGCGTGTGACGGTAATGCGTGAAGCCTTTACGGATCTCAGTCTTGACATTCAGCAGGGCTCTTCGCTGCGGCAGTGTGTGGCAAACTTTGGTGCACCCGAGTTATTTCACGGTGACAACAAATTGCACTGCGATCACTGCAAGAAGCAGGTCGTTGCGCAGAAGATCATTCGTGTACATCGTTTGCCGGAGTACGCGCTGTTGGTACACTTGAAGCGCTTCCAGTACGACGAGAAGAACGGTGAGATGGAAAAGAAGAGCGTTCACGTCGCCCTCCCACGTGAAATCGATATGGTGGAGTACGAGCCGTGCGAGGAGATGAATTGCGACGCCGACAATCATAATGATAATAGTAGTAGCGGCGTTGCTAGCGAGACGGGGGTCGATCATTTCACAATGTCGCCACCGCTGCAATCCTCATTAGCGTCGTCATCGGCTGCTGCTGCTGCTGCTGCTGCGGACGGCACACCGCGGCCCTCTGCGCGTCTCGCGCACAAGTTGGCCGGCATGGCGCACCGCAAGGGACGTTTTGCGCTGAGCGGCTTTGTGACGCACGTTGGCAGGAATCCCAACGCTGGTCACTACTTTACATGCGTACGCCACGGCGAGCAATGGCGCCGCTTTGACGACACCACTGTGACGGAGCTGACG
Source organism: Trypanosoma scelopori (assembly GCA_030849745.1). Classification (NCBI taxonomy): domain Eukaryota; phylum Euglenozoa; class Kinetoplastea; order Trypanosomatida; family Trypanosomatidae; genus Trypanosoma; species Trypanosoma scelopori. Next base: position 32,985 of record JASANX010001009.1, read on the forward strand.
GAGGGTGAGATGCGGCAGTATTGGGGTGTACCCATCCCCGTGAACGGGTCAATCACAGCGACCGCGTACATTCTTTTGTACGAGCGTGTTGCGTGAGGGGGTGGCGCTGCGCCTGGCAGCGAAAAGAGGTAATGAAGAGCCTCTGGTGGTGGAGCGTGTGGGGATGGAGGAGGAAGTTGGAGACGATGATGAGGATGATGATGATGATGGAGTTGGTTGCGTGAGTGAAAGTGCACGTGGAATGAAAAAGAGAGAGAGAGAGAGAGAGAGAGGATGAGAGTAAAAATTTTTTTAAAGATTTTTTTTTCTTTTTTTTTTTTTTTTCAAAAAAAAGTGGGGAAACTTCGAAGAATGAACGGAAGGATGAACAGCAGTGGCGATCGGCCAAATATGGCGCCTGAGTGCCCTCTGCAGAAAAGAGAAGACAAGTGCGAGTGTGGGAGTTAAATTATATATTTGTACGTATGCGTGTGTGTTTGCGTGGTCACACCGCCACTGTTGATTTTGGCGGTTGCACAGTGGATGTACCAACATTCGTCTATCTGGTCTGCCCTCCCCCAACTCATGCCTTTGCTCTTCCTGAATGGTCCCTGCTGCGTCGTGCAGACACCTGCGACGATGCGAAGACTGGCTTTGCTTCCGACACCCCTCACACTCCAGGCGCTTTCGTCACCATCATCCCCATCACGGCAGCAGCAGCAGCAGCAGCAGCAGCCGGGACGACCGCGACAACGACGACACGGTGATGGGAAAGACGACGACGGCGGCGACCAGGGCAGCGTCGACGGAATGGGCGGCCGCAGTGTGGTGCCCAGGACGACAAAATCGTTCTGGTGCTGCGAAGCCAAGAAGGTGGCGGAAATCGATGTAAAGCGTCAGCATGCTAATGACAGATTCCTCGACAAGAAGACACGCTTTGTTGTTCGCCAACGCCTGCGCGAGGACGGCGTCACTTCAAATCTTTTTCCCCTGCAGATCGACCCCGGGACGGTGCTGTACTCGTACGAAATCCAGGCAACAAGACGAGTCCTGTCTGCAAACCCGCCAGATGCGCACCAGGGAGCAAACGGCAACAGCAGCAGCAGCAGCAGCAGCAGAACCCCTGCCGCCCGCAAGATGAAAAGCCTGCAAACGAAGGGCGCTGCTGCTGCTGCTGCTGCTGCTGCTGCTGCCAGTCCAATTGTCAAGCGAGTTGACGCCGTACGTGCGTGGCGTGTGGTGCAGCGGTTCTTCCGCCGCTGTATCCCGGATATGCCACCCCTTGCGTGCGTGCGCCAGAAGGTGTACGCCACCTCCCCAATCCCAACAAATGCACTGCTTCTGCCCGCGGAATACCTCGATATGGGCTGGGAGGCGTGCAAGCTGCTTTTTCTCGGGAAGGTCCTAATGGTGCAGCTGCAACCATCCGACATTCAAGAGCTGACAAACAAGATTGTAGTCTTGGCGCTTCGGCAGTCTCTGGAAAATGGGGACAAGAAGTTTTCCGTGGCAAGGGAGTCCACGGGGAAGCTGGTGTACACGCATGACAGCATCACCGCGGGTGGTCTCCGCATATTCAAGGGAACCATCGTGCGGGCCGTCTATATCGATGCGAGCGCCGCCGTAGATGCACCGCCATCACCCGACTCTCCCACGACTGCTGTTGCCCATCCTCCTGCACCGTCGAGCGCGGTTCTGATGACTTTGTCGGCGGGAGAGCACTCCAGCGAGCCGTTGCAATTTCTGGTGAAGGAGTTCTTGCGCCAGTTTGAGTACAAGAATACGCCCGTGCAGAGCTACAAGATAGCGGACGCCTCTGGTGTCATCATGGCGTCCTTGTGGAAGGCGTCTGGTGCGAGTAGGTTGAGTGTCGGGATGGTGTATGAGGTGACCAACTACCGCGTTCGCGTGTTTGCAAGCCGCGGTGGCCTACGGTTGGTGGAGATGACGGTGGGGGAGAGCGCGTTGAGGGCGGTAGAGCGAGAGCATCCGCCGCAGCAGGGCATTGACGAAGAGTCCGAGGCAAACAAGAAGAAGAAGAAGAAGAGGGGGTTGAAAGGTGAGAGTAGTCCTTCAGAAGGGAACCAGGAGAAGGTGCCAAAAGAACAACAGCAGCAGCAGGAGGGCTTGAACGCCATGCCGGGCGCAACAATGGTGAGTTCGCTGCCGTCGATGCCTGGCGATCTCGCGCTGAAGATCGACACAAAGTCGACCGTTGCGTCGGAGCTCTCCCTCTGGGAGGAGGTGAAGCAACACTTTGGAAGCGGCCCGTACGACAGCGCAACGGAGGAACGCATCGCACGCTCTGTGCAGGGCACGCCGGTGGTCATATCCGCGACTCTGCGGCACTCCATCGTTCGTATCGTACGCTTTAACATTTCGCCCAGCGAGGTGAGTCTCGCGCTCGAGATGCAGCAATTTCTCCGTGACTTTGAGCCTGGCCAGCCATACGCGGTGCTGAGCGATTACGCCGTCGTTCCTCTCCAGGCGCTCCACTGCTGTTACGACCCCCGCATGAAGTCTTGGCAAGCAATCACCGTTGCCGCCTGCTCTTTTATGCCGACGAGGCGGTTGGGGATTCTGGACACATTCCGCATGGCGCTGGAGTCCGGGATGCGGCCGTGGGGACTCTCGCTGGCCCAGCAGCCGTGTTTGTCTAAGAAACTCTCCATCTTGCCTTCACCACAAAAGTTGTCGCTCTCCCTGTCAGCGCAGAATAGACAAGAAAAAGAGCAGCAGACAAAGAGGGAGTTGCTGCGCCACAAGCCGCCAGCGTCTTTCCCAACAACTATTGCGGTTGTTGCCATCGTGGCTGCACACGTCACCGAGGAGGAACGCACACGGAGTACGCAAACAGCGCAGGCGTTGGCGCGGTACTTCCGCACAACTACCACGATCACGGTTGCGGACGAGAAGGAGGCTGTGTGCTTCTTGCTGCAGCATCTCACTCACGCTGCAGACGAGTCTCTGGTGGATATAAACACGGCCGCGATTATTGTTTCTTCTGAGCGTGACACTCGCCCATCGCGTTGGGTTCTCGCGGAGTGCCTCACCCGCGGTATCCTCGCGCTCTTTATACCCCCTGCCGCCTCGCCGAAGCGGCAGAATTTGCTCTGCGAGAACGTACGGATGCGGCTTCGGGTCGTCTTTGAGACGGACCCTGTGCGCGGGGTGAATGTCGCGCGGGAAGTGCCGGCGATAGCGCAGCGCCGTGTCCTTGTTGTTGGCATTGACTCATGTCATACGACAACAATCAGTACGGGGAGCGTTGTTGGTATTCTTTGCACACCGGAGCGTAACCACCTGTTACCCTTCTTTTGGAAGCATGAGACCCGTGGGAAGGAGGTGGAGCAGGTCGGGGAACACTTCCGGATCCTGCTGCAGCGCGCCAGCGAGCTGTACGACGGGGTGGACGAAGTGGTGGTGTTTCAGGACGGCGATGTTTTCAGCGAGATGCATCGAATGCAGGAGCATCTTGCACCAAACTGTGGCTTCACCTTCATGTGCCTCCACAAGCGATCTAATGTACGATTCGTGCATCAGCTGCAGGGAGATTGTGATCAGTCGGAGGTACGTGCGGGAAACGTTGTGAAGGGTGTCCTTGTGCAGGCACTTACCCCCGTCGCGATGGACGGCGAGAAGGTTCTGTTTTCATTTTACCTGCAGAATCACCACTGCAGCATGTCCACCGCCCGCACGGTGCACTACGCCGTTCACAGCCTCAGCCCCTCGCTCGACATCTCAGATGTGCAGCAGCTCGCTCACGTCCTCTCGCATGTGCTCGCAACACAGGCAACAAAGCTGCCAATGGCCACGCGCTGTGCACATCGTTTGGCAAGTGTTGCCGAGCGGCTGCTGGACGCAGCCCCGCCACTGCAGTGCGACATGATTCCCGCGCCGCTGAATGAACGCCTGTGGTTCTTTTGACAATCTCTCCATTCGCCCCTCCCTCTTGTCTTTCGCCTCAGTTCCTACCATCTTTTCCCTCCACACACACACACACACATTTCCTTCCCTGATTCTTCTCACAGCAGTCGCATGCATCATGGCCCCTCCAACTGCACCTGCTCCTATCGATCTCCGCACGTGTATGCGCCTTTCATCACATGCTGCAGGCAGTAACGTGTATGTGTGTGTGTGTGTGTGTGTGTGTGTGTGTGTGTGTGTGGCACAGAATTTGTTTGTTTGTTTGTTTGTTTGGAGGGGGTGGGGGTGGGGGTTTGTCTCTGTCTCTTGGGATGTGATGTTCCTCTTCCCTTTCACCAGAGGCATCGCTGTGGCTGCTGTTGCTTCCTTCACTCCCACACCTCTCTCTCTCCCCAATATTTATATATACACGTTTATTTACATGTCCTGTTTCACGATCCACTCATCTGGTTTCTCTTCCTGTTCGTGTGTGTGTGTGTGTGTGTGTGTGTGTTAGCAACGAAAATGTTTTTCCGCGCGCTGCCGCGTCTTTGCCTCGATGGTGCCGTGCTGAAGCCCTCTAAAACAACATTCACCCCGCTGCGCACACAGATCGCTGTCGTCGGAAGCGGGCCGAGTGGCTGCTATGTGGCGCACCTGCTAACAAAGAAGCGTGACGACATTCATGTGGACATCTTTGAGCGGTTGCCAGTGCCGTTCGGTCTCTGCCGCTACGGCGTCGCGCCCGACCATCCCGAAGTGAAGAACGTGGAACAGCAGTTCCTCGGCATGTTTAAAAGCGGCCGCGTGACGTGGATTGGCAACGTCAAGGTCGGAAAGGAGCTTCCCATTGAGATGCTGCTGGAGCATTACACCGCGGTAGTGCTGGCGACGGGCGCGGACAGTAGCCAGAAGCTTCACATTCCTGGTGAGGAGCTTGGCGGCGTTGTCAGTGCAGGTGACTTTGTGAACTACTACAACACGTATCCCTTCCCATATGGGGCGCCGCGCTTCTGCCCGTTTGCTCTCAGCACCGCAGGCGAGGCGGTGGTAATCGGAAATGGCAACGTGGCGATAGACTGTGTGCGTGTGCTTGCAGCGTCGTACAAGTACTTCAGCCCAACCGACATGAACTGCGTGGCGATAAGAGAGCTCATGGGGAATCGCATCCGCCGCATCAACGTCGTTGGGCGCCGCAGTCACGCGCATAGCGCCTTTTCCATTGCTGAGTTTCGTGAACTGACACGATTTCAGCCGGACACCGTACGGGTTTCTGTTGAGCCATTCGATTTGCAAGAAGCACTCCGCGTGCCAGCCGCAAATCCCCGTGCACGGCGACGACTCCTGGAGCTTGTCGCGCAGTTCGCTGCTACGAATAGTGCCAGCGATGAAGTTGCTGAAATACGAAAGGCTTCAGGGTCTTCCATGTCGAACAACGCACGTGGTCCGTGCTCTGTGCACCTGCGGTACAACCTCCGGCCTGTGCGATTCCTGCCGCACCCCGAGCGCCGCCGGCATGTGGGTGCTGTAGTGTTTGAGCGCACTGACTTAGATCATGGTAGTGATACGCAGACTGTCACGATGCCGTGCGACGTCGCAATCACATCCATCGGCTACCGCTCCGACAGCATTCCTGGAGTTGCGTTTGATCACGCTCGTGGCGTCATTGCGCATGAGCGCGGTCGTGTGAAGGGGCACCCGCGGGTGTACTGCGCCGGGTGGGCGAAGAACGGTCCGAAGGGTGTCATCCTGCAGTCGCTTATGGATGCTCAAGAGACTGTCGCGGCAATCCTTGACGACCTCGTCAACAAGGTTCTCCCCGCGCGCCACACCCAGAATGACAATGGTGAGGAGGACAGTAGTAATTTGTTATCTGGCAAGTACGGCTTGATTGACTACCTTGTGGGAAAGAGGATGGAGCCGGTGTCCGTGGCAGGGCTGGAGCGCATCCTGCACGTCGAGGCGGAGCGCGGCGTGGACCTTGGCAAGCGACTTGAGAAGATTGACGATGTGCGTGCCATGCTTGACGTGGCCATGGGCGGCGCGGTTGGGAAGAAGGCGAACAACGCCATTCGCGGCATCATGAATGAGCGACCCGATGCGTTGTTGTACCTGAATGAGCTGCTGGATGACACAACCGACTTGGCTCCACTCGCGCGGCAGCTGGCGAAGGAGCTGCCGCCGCTCATGGCAGCTCAACACCCGCCGGGGAGTTTGCACCCGTCGCAACTCTGAAGCTGCTCTTTTTTGCTGTTGTTGTTGTTGCTTTGCGTTTCTCTTCTGTTGCCACTGATGGTGAGGACGGCGGTGACAATTTTTCCCCATTCTTCTCCATACCTGATTTTCGTGCATGCCTGAAACGTCTCTTTTTTTTTTTGTGTGTGTGTGCTCTTCGCTTCGCTTCTCTCTGGTGGTGGTGGTGGGGGAATTAAAAAAAAAAACAACTATCAACTTAAATATACAGAACAGTGAGCGCCTAGAAGTTAGCCTTTTTTTTTTTTTGCTCTTCGGAGGAGTAAGCGTTAAGTTTTTCTTTTCGTGTTGTTGTTTTTGTAAGTTGGCAGCAGCAGCAGCAGCAAATAATAAGCAGTCCAACAGAACCGAACAAAAAAAAAAAAGGAGGGGGTGTGGGAGGAGGAGGTGGGAGCACGCAATGATGAGCCGTGATTCTGTTTCCGGGATTGCATGCAGCTTTCTTGTGATGTACTACCGTGAGTTCGTGAAGGAGCGTGAGGTGATGGGCCTCATCGATTTCTACTCCGATGCCTCGCACATCACATACGCCGACTGCAAGGAGGAGAACCCAGAGGTGGCGCAGGGCAAACACGCCATTGCGCAGCATCTCGCCAAGATGGATGCCGTACTTGGCCGTCGCAAACTGGAGGTGCGCTTTGTGGACTACACCCCGCTTCCAGGAGGCTCCATTCACATTGTTTGCCAGGGCCTGTTGTACCTGCGAGGGCAACGGCGCACCTTCTTTCAGGTATTTGTGCTTGCGCCGACCCCGTACCGCAGCAACACGTACTACATCGCCAGCGACTACTTCCGTGTGATGGTGGTGGAGGTGGAGCAAATACCGGAAGACTGCATCATCATGACCCCTGCACAGGTGGCGCAGCATCTGCTAGAGGAACACGAGCGCCGCATGAGGATAGAGGAGTCGCGTGAGCGCAGGCGACAACAGCAGGCGGCTTTTGAGGCGTTAAGGCAGCGGCACACCGAAGATGTCGCACAGCGGCAGGAGCTTCAACCGGTTCGGCGCGAACATGACGTCCATCGTCCTCAAAGCGAGGTGTATGGCGCCTACAACCGCAATAGCAACAACAACAGCAGCAACAGCAACAACAACAACAACAACAACAGCAGCAGGGACCAGTGGGATCGTCATGCACGTGACGACGGTAATAAGCCTGTAGAGCATAATGGAAGTAACAAAGATGACAGCAACCACTGGGATCGCGCCAAGCGTAATGACAGCAAGCGTGTGGAACGAGATGACGTCAAGTACGAGGAGCGCAATAGGGAAAAGCGTCGAGAGCGTCGTGAACGAAACGATACCAAGCGTGGGGAAAACAACGGCAACGTGAGGCCGCAGGAGGAAGAAGCACATGCAGCACCAAAGCCTGGAAGGTTCCCTCGCCAACGTGAGCAGCAGAACTCAGATCATGTTTCTTCTTCTGTTGTTGCTGCTGCTGCTGCTGCTGCTGCCACCGCAGTGGCCAGACCAGAAGGCATCAGCGTGAGCAACACCAACAGGCCCGTTCCACGCTCCAGGGCTGCCCTGGAGAAGCGTGCAGAAACTAAGGAAGAAAATAACGGTTCGAGGAATATCAAAGAAGGCGTGGCTGCGTCACAGGGGTCTCCTGCCTCAGCCCCTGCCCCATCTGGAGCAGGCAACGAGAGGAAGCTGACGAAGGCAAACAAGCCTGCCACGCGCACGGGTAAGACGGAATTCGCTCGTCTGCTGGGCGTTCCACAAACGATGAAGCTTTCCGACATCGAGGAGGCGGTGAAGGCGAGGTTGAATGAGAAGCCGATTGACGCCTTCTGGTTTGGACGCACCAGCGCGGACTGTGTGGTGCAGCTGAGCTCCGCACTGCTTGTGGAGAAGCTTTTGCAGGACTCGCTCACTGTGATGAATTCAAAACTGAGGGTCGTCTCGTTCTACGTGTAGGTGGGTGGGTGGGAATAGACGGGGGAGGGTGTGTGTGTGTGCGCTGGTGGATGTCACACGCACACATATATAAATATAAATATATACACAAGCGCGCAGAATGTTTTTTTCGTTGTTGTTGTTTTCGTTCTTTTTTTTTTTTTCTTTTTTTTTTCTTCTTTTCTACAAAAACAAAAAAAATTCTCGCGGTGTATCATCTCCACCCCACCCGTCGGTCTTCTCATTTCCCTCATTCCTCAGCTTCTTTTTTGTTTTTCTCTTCCTGCGGTGTGTGTGTGTGTGTGTGTGTGTGTGTGTTACAACCCCTTTTTAATATTTAAGGCAGCGCCTCATGACTGCCCTTTTCTTTTGCAGGCGGCACCATCGTCGTGTCGCTCTCACTCTTCTTGTGTTCTTCTTTGTTTTTTTTTTTTTTCTTTTTTTTTCCCGTCATTTGTCCGCATCGTACGCCCGCATAAATTCATCTTCCCTCTCACCCACTTTCACTCTCTGGGAATGGCTCAGAGGGGAGGCATGTGCAGTCAGCGATCAGAGGGGGAACGTGTGGGTGCTTCTCCCTTGATGAGGGATGAAACGAGAAGAGAAGAGAAGAGTTGGGGTGGGGTGGGGGGACGAAATGCACGCGCCCCGTCTCGTGCGTCTCTGGATGCGGAAGGGGCAGAAGCGGAAGCAGAGACCGGGACAGACGAGGGAAAACGGAGGTGAAGCTGCATGGATGTTGTTCTTGTCGTTGCCTTCTTGCCTCGTACATCATTGGGCTATGCCCTCTACGTGCCGCTGCATCTTCTCAGCACGCAACGATAATTTTTAACTTCTTCTTTCTCTTCCCCCTTGCAGAAGAGGTCCCGCGCAGAAGCGAAGGGGAGGGTGAGTTCGTTTGGGTGGTGTGTGCGTCTGGTCGTATTAGCGTGGTTAGTGAGGCATGCACGTCAACCCGGACGACGGGATTCCCACTTTGGACCGTGGCACTTCCACCCGGAAGGTAAATGCGAAGAAGCTTGCTGCCGGCTACACTAGACGGAAGCGCCTCATGGAGTGCTGCTACCTTTCCGTTGCCACCTTCCTGTGGTTCACGCAGTTTTTCATCGTGGTGCGCTACTTTGTGCACAGCGGGGATGCAAACCTCATGCAGTTCATCTGGATTCCACTGATGGTTCTGTGCGCCATGTCGCTTGCAGACTTCATAAGCGGCATCGCCCACTGGGGGTTCGACACCTGGGGGACGCCGGAGACCATTCTATTTGGCAGCTTCATCCGCTCCTTCCGCGAACACCATGTGGAGCAGACCGCCATGACGAAGCATGACTTTATTGAAACCAACGCCGATACCATGCTTCCACTCATTCCGGTGTTGCTGCTGCAGCGGTACGCGCTCTACGGTGCCAACCCGCACAACACCTACCCGTACAACGTTAGCAACGAAAATGTAGGTGGGCATGTTTTCTTGCTGACGCTGATGCTCTGCATTGCCCTGACAAACGAGGTGCACAAGTGGTCGCACGAGGCAAAACCCCACGCCGTAGCACGTTTTCTTACACGATATAACATCATTCTCACCCCACGCGTGCATCGTGTGCACCACCGCGACAACCACGATGTGAGCTATTGCATCACAACGGGATGGCTAAACTGGTATCTCGACCGCATCAACTTTTGGCGCAAGGCAGAGACGGTGGTGACGGCACTCACTGGAGCCATCCCACGCGCCAACGACCAGCACCTACTCGGTAAATAAATGCATCCGTGCATGAAAACAAAACACACACACACACACAAAAAAAAAAAAAAAAAAAAAAAGAAAACTGCACAGGGAGTGGAATGCCTGGCGTGGTTGGAAGTTAAATCAGGTGGAAGATATGACGCAGTGAAGTGGAAATAACCGAGAAGACACGCCAGCACACACACACACAAACACACAAACAGATTTATTTATATATTTGTTTATATGTATGAGGGACGGAGGAGAGAGAGAGGGAGAGTTCTTTACTTTTCTTTTTTTTTTTTTTTGTATAGGAGGAATTTGTTTGTGTGTGAATAGACGTGCAATGTTGGCAATGCATGGCGACAGTTGTGTAATGTCGGCTTGTGTCCGCTTCCATCACGGCTGTAGATGTCTGCCTCTCTGCCTCCGTCTGTCTGTCCGTCTCTCTGCTGATGCATTCCCATATGTGTGCATCTGTGAGAGGCAGAGAGATTATGTTCCTCTCCCACTGCCGTACACTCAATCAATCACTCACACGAGCGGTTTCTCTTGTCTTTGCCCTTCTGCCTTCCGAGGCTGTGCGTACCCGTCATGCTGCTGCTGCTGCTGTTGCCTCGTGTTGATGCTATCGCCGCTCTCGTTGCGAAAAATCCGCCGATTGCGCCCTCCTCCTCCTCCTCGCCATCCCCTTCTTTTTCCATTCGGGCTTAGAAAATATATATATATATATATATATAAAGTGTGGCATGGCGTCAGAGCAACACAACACCGCCCCCGCTGCGCAAACCGAAAAGGAGGAGGAAGTGGTGACGGAAATCCGCGTGGATGTGACACACGCCGCACAGAAGATGCTGCTCTTTTTCCCCGCGGCGACCGCGACGATTGGTGACCTGAAGAGGGAACTCGAGCGCTGCAGTGGTGTGCCGCAGGAGAAGCAGCGTCTACTCTTTGGCGGGTGTGTCTCGAAGCGGCACTGGCGCGAGCGCAGTGACGATATGAGGCTGCTTGATCTCGTTGCGAAGCCCCGCGAGGCAAAAACGGATAATGGGACCCTCAAGAAGAGTAGTAGTGGTGGGGATGATGACGTGGCATCGCCCTCCTCGACAGCCATCACAATCCCTCTCATGCTCATCGGTTCCACCGCCTCTGTCCCGCACATTAACGAGGAGGCAATGGCGCAGCTTCACCGCCTTGTCACGACCACAGTGGAGCAGGGTAGTAGTTGGTTCCGCTGCAGCTATAGAAAGGGTTATGTGCGGCAGACCGCCTTTGTGTGTCGAACGTGCGTCAAAAGTGGACGAGCTGACGCAGCTCACGCAATCTGCTACGCCTGTGCGGAGGTCTGCCACGGAGGCCACGACGTGGAGGAGCATGGTGTTCGGTATTTCATGCGATGCGACTGCTGCACCGCAGCGTGCTGGCGCGATGTCGACAAGAGCAACGGGGAGGGGGAAGGGGTAGATGCGCTGGAGCCGCGTGAAAAGGAGCCACGGCGGTGTTGCTTCGTCATAGACTCTCAAACTGGCCTCCCGCCTCTAATGTCTGTTGTCCCGCTGAACAGCAGAAATCGCTACCCCCGCACGCTGCGCACGTGGTGCTACTGCAACTCCGAGGATGACAGCCCCATTGATGATCCGGAGTCTGGTGGCATTGTATGCATGCTGTGCACAACGTGTTACTGGAGTTCGCACATGACACGCCTGCACACTGACGTGTTCCGCTATATGCCCTGCTACGGAGATGTACTGGAGGGTGACATTGTGGCCTTCCGATGCCGCACATGCGACACACTCGTCTGCACTCCGTGTCGCCTGCTCTGCCACAAGGACCACGAGGTGGACGCGGAGAGTATCATTCCCTCACGGGAGCATGGCACCGACAATGGGGCGCCCGATGGCGTGGAGTTCAGCTGCGGCTGTCGTGGCTGCTGCTCCATCGCCGAGGAGGTCAATGAAACAAACATTCCTCAAATGATGCCACCGGCTGTGGCAAAAGAAGTGATGAACAGTGATGCCTTCATGGGCATCATCTGCGCACACTGCATGCAGGAATATCCATGGTTAGTGGAGAATAACCCTAAAAAGTGTTACAATGGTCAACTGCCGGAGCGATTGCCGGATGAGGAGCTGAAGCCCATTGTGCCGTGCGGCCTCTCATCCGAGTCTCAATGCCCAAGTGGTGTCTACCCGTTTCATGGCATGCTGTTCCCGGTTAACGCCTTCACGGAGGAGATGACGTGCCCCTGCAAGCCGTGCCGCGAGGCGTATGAGCGGTTTGCACCACGCGCCACCTCTGCCTCTATAACTGAAATGGCGGTGGAGCTGCACGACACATGCGATCACTGCGGACACACCATCAGGGACGAACAGGCTTTCATGTGTCAGACGTGTGAACTGCAACTTGATAGAACCTTCTTTGTGTGTCAGCGGTGTAACCGACTCCGTCTGGTTTCGCAACTCCCTGGGCTCGGGAACGGCGAGATGAATACCCACAACGGCGATGAAGCCGAGAACGCAGTCGGTGCACGCGTTATCGATGGGGGGGGTGTTGCCACGTCGCCCGCCACCGCCGTTGCGCCGTGGGATCATCCGCCCACCCATCAGTTTCTGGAAGACACATACGAGAATCTGTACGCTCTCTGCGGCATGCAGCTGATGCAAAACCTTGACAGTGCATCATTAGGTGGGGGCCATGTGATGGAGGACAGTGATGCCGCGAGCACGTCTCTCGAGAGCATCTTGCGGAACACATTTGAGCAAATGCCACTCTCGTTTGACCCTAGCGATGTTGCCCAGCATCACCAGCAGCTTCTGCTTCGCTCAGGGAAGACGAAAAGGCAAAACGGTGAATCTGCGGTGGTCTCGAGTCATAAACGCCAACACGATGATGAAGAAAGTAGTAGTAGCAGTGGTGGTGGTGGTGGTAATGCGAGCAACGAGGGGGGTGCTGAAAAGCGTAACCGGAAGGAGTAATTGAGGAGACGTGGTGGACGCTCGCCGCCGCCGCCGCCGCCGCCGCCGCCATCATCATCGGACGGCTGCTTTGGCTTGAGGCCTTCCCCACCACACAGACCTCTTTTTTGTTGTTGTTGTTTTGTCTTCTTTTCCCCCCTGCTGCTTGTTTGTTTTGGTCTTGCGTGTGCCCGTAAGTTTATTTACTACCACCAATGATTACTGTTGTCGTTGTGCACCCGTCGCAGGTGCTGCTACAAAACACGAAGGCCATTCGTGCAGCTCGTCATTCATGCCTGTGTTCACCCCATTTCGATTGTCTCCCCTCCGCGCGCGCGCGCGCGCGCCCCACCCAAATTTCTTTTCCCTCTTTTTTGTTTTGTTTTGGCTTTGGTTTTGTGTGTGTGTGTGTGCGTTGCCGGCCAAGCAGCTTCTCTCGCCGCTGGGAAAAAAAAAAAAGAAGTTAGGCTGTTTTTTTGTTTGTTTTTGTTTTGGCATCGGCAACGTCTCCGGTGATGTGCAGCCGTCCGGAAACTGCAGTAACGTGTCCGCCATGACAGCCCCCGCTTTCTTTATGCCTGTCCGCACCAACAAGCTGCGCTGCAAGCATCTCCGGTTTCGCACGGTCATGATGATGATGATGATGATGATGATGATGATGATGAGGTCAAAAAGATGATGCACCGTCACCAGGCGGAGGCGAATCCGGGAGGACCAAGCCGAGGCGATGTGAGCCGCACGAGATTGTAGGGGCGCAGACTGAACTCGGTGGCGCGTTTCTCCGTCTCCAGCACGAGGCCCACCTCTTTTTTTTTTTTTTCTTTTTTTTTTGAGCCGCAAGTGAGTGGATTCATCCCTGAGGGCAGTGGAGCTCCACTGCCTCGCTGACGCCATCATTCTGCACCCATCACCGCGGTAGCTGCCGTCGGTATGGACGATTGGTGTGATGTTGGTGATAATGTTCTGGTCACGGTTTCACGCAGGTCCTGCAGAAGGAGCAGGTGGTGCTGTACTGAAGGCGTGCCTTGTGCAGGTTTTCACAGGCTTCGAGTGCCGTCAGCTGAAGACGGTTGGCCTCGTCGCCCCCTGTTGCCTCTGTGGTGAGACGCAGCTGGAGGGGGGTGCGGCATGATCTCTTTGTCGCACATACATACGTACATATATGTATCTGTGTGTGTGTGTGTGCGTGCGCAGCTTAGCGGCAGTTGGATTGGGGCAACGGTGGGAACGAGAGTCTGCAGAAGAAGAAGCAGAAGAAGAGCCGTTGCGTGTCATGTGTGCGCCTTCTATTTGCTGCAATCTACGACACCGCCGATCCCTCATCGCATCTTCTCTCTCTCTCTTTTCTGCTGCTGCTGCTGTTGTTGTTGCTGTTGTTGCCTCTGCATCTCCCCTCCATTCACTCGTCCCATCCTTCCCTTGCCATTTCTTCGCATGTGTGCTGCAGCATTTGGACCCCCCCCCGCTTGTGCTTTAGTGTGTGTGTGTGTGTGTGTGTGTCCTCGACAGGCGGTCTGTACGGAGGCAAAAGACGCGAGGAAGCAAACGAACAATCCGTTAAGCGAAGAATCAAAAAGACAAGAAAAAAAGAAAAGAAGAGAAAACGACGCACCTCTCATGATGCCAGATGATCGTATTATAAACACACCAAGTGTGGTTTCTATCAACGGACCCATTTTAACGCCCAAGCAGGAGCAGGAGAAATGGCTTAGCGAGATGGTGCAAGCGGTGCAAGCGAAGGCCGCAACAATGAAGGTGTACATTCGGCAGCGTGACTTCATCCAGACCCTCCGCAGTGCATCTCAGATGTTGTCGGAGCTCCGCACCGGCATGTTGGCTCCGCAGAATTACTACGAGCTGTACGTGAAGGTGTTCGATGAGATGCGCCATCTGGAGCAGTATTGTGAGGATGAGCACCGACGCGGGCGGTCACTGGATGAGATGTACGAAGTGGTGCAGCACACGGGCAACATTGTTCCGCGTCTGTATCTTCTAATCACCGTTGGGTCGGTGTTCATAAAGTCTGGGGAGCAGCCCGCCATTGAGATTCTACGTGATCTGGTGGAGATGTGCAAGGGCGTACAGCACCCGACGCGTGGTCTCTTCCTGCGCCACTTCCTCTTGACGATGATGAAGAACAAACTGCCTGGTGACAGCAATCGGGCCATTTCGGGCAGTGTGGAGGCCGACGGCGGCACCGTAGAAGACACGGCAGAGCTCATCCTGCAGAATTTTAAGGAGATGAACTGGTTGTGGATCCGCATGGAGACCAAAGGCCCTGCGGGTGTCGCTGAGCCGCAGTTCACGCTTCAGCGGAAGCGGAAGGACCGCATGGAGTTGTGTGTTCTTGTCGGGATGAACATTGTGCGGATCTCTCAGCTGGAGGGGGTGGAGCGGAAGGCGTACAAAAGTACCATCCTTCCACGTCTGCTCAGCATTCTCGTCAAGTATCGGGAACCACTGGCACAGCAGTACCTGCTGGATGTGATTGTGCAGGTATTTCCAGATGAGTTTCATCTCTTCACGCTGGATGAACTGCTCGGCACACTTGAGAACGTCTCCTCCAGCGTGGATGTGTGCGCCATTCTCGACTCGCTGATGGAGCGACTCGGCAAGTACGCTGCCTCGCTGCGTGACGGTGTCACCGAAGCAGGAAGCCGTAAGGAGGAAAAGCTGCTGCACAAAATGTTTGACATCTTCAAACTGCGTCTTGATACGATGGCGTCCTTCTGGGACGAGAACGGCAAGACCAATGGCAGTAATGGTCAGAGCAGCAACAACATGAATGGTCAGGGCAGCAGCAGCAGCAGCAGCAGCAAAACTCCAAATGGCAACCCCTTCACCCTCTTGTCATATGTGAAGTCAATGTTCGCACTCGTCAGGTTGTCTCTGAGATCAGACCCAGCTGCTGCACAGGGAAATGTCGGCGTTGTACTGGGAAGTGTTGCGGAGCGGCTGACTTCTCCACCTCAGAGCACGGTGGCCAGTGTAGTGGAGCGCATGCTTGTGCACATCATTGAGACGGTGAAGGACCCGAGCGTTGTGCTCTGCATCGATGGCATTGATACCTTGACACAAAAGTTGCCCACCGCCTCGCGCCGCGTGGTGGCTCTCACGCTGTGCACAACGAGTGTGGAATCTGCGCCATTATACTGCATTACCACACTCGATACGGGCGCCCGACTGTTTGAACTTATCACGCCACTTGTGCGGGGGGATCCGGATACGCCGCCCCAACACAGCGAGATGCAGGCCCCAGAGGAGTTGGTGGAGGAGCAGCACCTGGTGTGTCGTGTACTGCATCTTCTGCAATGCAGTGATGTGGCGATGCAGATGAAAATGCTGAATGGCGTGCGGAAGCAGCTGGCTCAGGGCGGGCTTCAACGCCTCGTCGTGACGTTTCCAACCCTTGCATCTCTCTATGTGCGCCTTGCGCTTCGCATTTACAAGGACGCAGCAGACGAAGAGGAGAAGGTTGCAGCTGCAGCTGCAGCAGCGTCCTGCAAAAAGGCGCTGCACTTTGTTCACTCTGGTGACGGCAAAGGCATACTCGAGATACTCGCTAGCGAGGTGCCGCTGCAGACATTTTACCTTTACCTCATGAGCGCCAATGCCGCGGATGTGTGCGGTCTCGCCGACATGGCATATGAACACTATGCGAGTGCCTTTCAGCTCTACGAGGAGAACGCCGCCGACACACGGGATCAAATTAAGATGGTGAGTTGCGTCATCTCCTCTCTTCGCAACCTGCGCAATCTGCCCGAGGAGAGCTACGAACTGCTCGCAACGAAGGTCTGTCAGTACAGCTCAAAACTGGTCCGCAAGAGTGACCAGAGTCACCTTGTTTCCCTCTGCGCTAGTCTCTTCTGGAAGACTCACCTATCTAACGAAAACCACCAGCGCGTGCTGGAGTGTATTCAGCGCGCGCTGAAGATCGCGGACCACATACCGGAAGCACAGCAACTCCCCGTATTTGTGGATCTCCTCAATCAGGTGCTTCACTACTATGCGGGAAAGGCACCAGGGGTGACGGCAAAGCACATCTCAACCCTTGTTGACCTCGTGCAGGAGGCGACAAGTAAACAAGAGGAGCAGCAGCAGAAGCACAAGCAGCAGCAGCAGCAGCAGCATGAGGACGAGGATGATGAAGAGAACAATTTGTGCTTCACACACCCTGGCGGGAATGAGGCATATGATGCAACCCGAAGATTTTACCGAAACACGGCACGCTACATCCGCTCGCGGCAGCAAGTGGATGAGAGATGGAAGGAGATTGACATATAATACGGCTGATCGGTAGTATTAGTACTATTAGTAGTGATTGTGATGTCTGTGGTGAAGAATTCATGCCAATGGCCTGAGGCCAATGCTGGCAACAAAGTGAAAGTGTGAGAGACGAAAACAAAATCCGAGGGGAAGTGTGGCCGACGGAAAACGAGAAGAATATCGAAGAAAAGTGAATGAAGGTGTTTGGGGGGGGGTACGAGAAGTGTAACCGACAAAAGGCAACAAGCGAGGAACGACAAGGAGTGGGTGTGGAAATGAAGTGCCGGGTGGTGGCGGCGCTGGTGGACTCTGCGTGCGCTCTGCCTTTGGCCCGGCCTCCCCCATGCACATGTGCTCCCATCACTTTGTGTTGCTCTTATCGATTGAGTATTTTGGTTCTCACCGTTTCTCGGAAGTTTGTCGTTTCGTTCTGTTTTCTTTTGCAGGCCTTTCTTTCTTTTTCTTTAGTTGGGAGGGGGAGGTTTCTCATTTCATTTGCAACACGCTGCCGCGGTGCATGAGTTTCTCTTTTTTTTTTTTTTTTCTTTCTTTCTTCTTTTTCGCTCCTCTGCATTTAAGTGGGTTTGCCCCAGTCCTCCTCCTCCTCCAGCAGCAGCAGCAGCAGCAGCATCGGGATACAGCGGATGGAGAGCATCCAGAACGACTTGGATCTCATCCGCACGGCCCTGACCGGCTCACTTTGTCACAGAAGCTCTGGAACGTTTGCTGCGGCTACTTCTATCGACGAAAATGAGGCAACGCATCATGAGGACAATGGGGAAGGCGGCAGAGTAAGCCGGGGATGGCAACAGCAGCACAAAGGGGATGTCTCACTGAGCATCGATGATGGTGGCAATAATAAACGAGGCAATCATTGCGATGCTGTTGCCGCCGATCGCGACACTTTGGAGTTGGTGAAGCTGCGCGAACAGGTGGCGGCGCTCTCAACTGCCGTGTTGGACAAGGCGCAGCTCGAGGTTGAACTTTCCTCGAGGGAGGCCGCGCTTAGGCAGTCTATCCAAGAACACCATGCTCTGTCGCAGCGGGATGGCGAGCGACAGGAGCAACTGCAGCAGGCCATGTGCACGCTGCAGCAGAAGACAGAGGAGTTGAATATGTGGCGCGAGAGGCATCGGCGTCTGCAGCGCGAGGCTGATATGCTTCAGCAAGAACTGGACACGCTGGCAACGCAGTGTGAGCGCCTTGAAACTGCAGTAGGCGAGCTGCGCGAGGTGGCTCAGCGGGCCTGCTCCGAAAATGACAAGTTGCGTGAGGATCTCCAGAAGGCGAGGGTGGAGTGTACAGCACTGCGCGGCATGGAGGTGGAACGTGACGCCGCTACCGCACGAGAGGCTGCATTGCGTGACGAACTGCACGCACTGCTCGAGTCAACTGCGGAATCTCAGGAGTACTTTTCCGCTGCGAAGACGGAGGTGGAGGCGCGGCGCTGCTATTGGACCGCCGTGCAAGAGGAGCATGAGGTGCTGCAGGACGCCCTCGCCACCGCGCAGGAAACGCTGCGCATGTGGGAGGCTCGATTTCTCTCGGAACGTGCGGCGCCACCACCATCATCATTGCTACTCTCTGAAGTGCAGCAGCAGTGGCAGCAAGAAGAAGAAGAAGAAGAGACGCTGCCCATTGCCAATGTATCTAGTGACAGAGGAAGAAGCAGCAGTAGCAGGAGAGATGCAGATGACGATGGCGAGACGCGGCTTGCCATGCTAGAGGCGAAGGTTGTAGACCTTGCCCTGCATCTACGCGAGCAGCGTGCGGCGGCCGAATCGGCAGGCGAGTGCTACGCGACTCTTGTCGCAGCGGTGGCGCAGGACGGGCGCGAACTTCTGGATGCACGGCGAATGCTGGCGACGCGCCGGCCGGAGTGGGCAAACCTCTCAGAGGCGAACGAGAAGCTGCAGGCAGCACTCTTGGCGCGTGAAAGTCACGTGGAGGCGCTGCAAGAGCTTCTTGTCTCGCTGCTGGATGAGCTGACAGAGCAGTCGCTGCACTGCTACGAGTTGGAGACGCAGTTGGCGGTGAAGGTTGTGAGGAGTATTGCACCAAACACCACATCTCGTGGTCCCGCGCTGCGTCGCTCGACTGCCTTGCAATTGCTGCAGCAGCAGCATGGCACTTGGGGAGGGAAGTAGCCGTCTCCGCTTGCCTGTTTCCCTTCTTTTTGTTTTTGTTGTTGTTTTTGTTTGTTTGTTTGTTTTTTAGTCTTTGTTTTTGCTCCGTGTGGCGGGGCCTCAATTCGGCACTTGTCTGCCGAATGAATCCCGTATTGGAGGCTTCTCAGTCTATGCAGCCCCCTGCACTCTCTCTCTCTCTCTCTCTCTGGACACTCTCTTCACATGCATCAGGTGTAGATGGATTTATCGAATGATGTCTGCGCCTTGTGAAATCCCAGTTGTCAATTTCTTTTGCTGTTCTTCCTGCGCCGTCGTGCGTGCGTGCATGTCTGTTTTATTTTATGTTTCCGCTTTCATTACTGTTGTTGGTGCTGCCACTGCTGGAAATCATGACCCTGCGACCTGCTTGCGGGGATGCATTGCACCATTGGTGTCTCCTCCACCCCGCTAGTCAATACCACTACCAACTGCTGCTGTTGTGTTGTGGTGCTTTGGCTGCGTTTGCGTGTTCCATTTGTCTCTGGTCTGCTCATTGACTTCTACACACACACACATATATGTATATATACTTAATGCTGCAACAACAGCAACAGTGGCAGCACTAGCACCAATAACAGCAGCGCAGTGGGAAAAGTAATTAGTAAAGCACACGGTTGTTGTGTTTCTTTCTTTTTTCTTTTTGTTGTTAATGGTGAAAGAAACCGAGTATTACGAGCTCCTCGCTCTGTCGGTGGATGCGTCTGAGAATGATATCAAGCGGGCATACCGTCGCCTCGCGCTCAAGTACCACCCGGACAAAAACCCCGA
This sequence comes from Trypanosoma scelopori, assembly GCA_030849745.1. Classification (NCBI taxonomy): domain Eukaryota; phylum Euglenozoa; class Kinetoplastea; order Trypanosomatida; family Trypanosomatidae; genus Trypanosoma; species Trypanosoma scelopori. The sequence continues at coordinate 52,899 of JASANX010001009.1, forward strand.
TGATAAACAGGCGGCAGAGATGTTCAAGCAGATCAGTCAAGCGTATGAGGTGCTCAGCGACACGGAGAAGAGGCGCATCTACGACCAGCATGGAAAGGCAGGACTGGATGGCAGCGGTGGCGGCGATGGCAATTTTGATCCATCCGACATATTCTCCATGTTTTTTGGTGGAGGGAGACGTCCACGTGGCGAGCGGAAGCCGAAGGATCTTGTGCACGAGCTAAGGGTCTCGCTGGAAGACCTGTACAATGGGAAAATGAAGAAGGTCTCTGTCACGCGTGACCGTCTCTGTGGCAGCTGCGACGGTGTTGGCATCAGGCCAGGGGCGAAACGCCAGACGTGCAGCGCGTGCAATGGTCAGGGCGTGCAGATTCTCGTGCAGCAGCTGTTTCCTGGAATGCATCAGCGTATGCAGATGACGTGTCAGACATGCGGTGGCGAAGGCTCGGCGGTGCGGGAAGTGGACTTGTGCTCGCGATGCCAGGGTAGTCGTGTGGTGAAGGACCAGCGAGTGCTTGAAGTTCACATTGAGCAGGGCATGAAACATGAGGATGTGTTGCGCTTTGATGGAGAGGGCGACGAGATTCCTGGCGTGCGACTCAAGGGCGATGTGCTTATCATACTGGGACAGAAGCCGCATGACGTATTCCGTCGTGTTGGAAATCACCTCATCATGAATTACTCCATTAATCTGCAGGAGGCGCTTTGCGGCTTTGAGCTTCCGGTGCAGCATTTGGACCGGCGTATGCTGCTCATAAAGGTCCCGTGCGGGCAGGTGATTGACCCCGAGGCGGCGTGGGTGGTGCACCGCGAGGGGATGCCGTTGCCCAACACGGGCGGCTGCGAGCGCGGAAACCTCGTCATTCACTTTGCCGTGGAGTATCCAACGCAGTTGGGCTCGCGGCAGCTGCATGACATCGCGGCCGCACTCCATGCTCCTAGTGGATTCCCACAACTAAGCGGGAAAAAAGTGGTGTTGCGTGACGAAAACGCGCGACGGAACCGAAGGGGCGCGGGGGGGCAGCAGCAGCAGCGACAGAGAGCGAGACAACGACGCTCGCAGATGTCATTCGGGTTAGAGGATGAATTCATGCCGTCCAATGGCCCCAGTAGTGGAATGCAGACGGTACAATGCGCGCAGCAGTAAAGGAGTAGAGCTGCGGTGAGGAGACAAGAGCAGAAACTCAACAACAACAACAAAAAAAAAAAAAACAAGCAGTCCGCAGCCGGAACAACGGGGGAGGGGGGAGGAGAAACACGTGACGGCGACGACGATGGTGACGACGGCGACGACGATGGTGACGATGGAAAATACTTTTGTGTGTGTGTGTGTGTGTGTGTTTGAAGCAAGTCAACTGAAAATGCAGGCAAAGAAAAAAAAAAAGAGCATTGAGGGGTGGGGAAAGAAATGCAAAATCAAACCCAAAAGAAAAAAAAAACAAGAGGCGGTGGCGGCAGGAAGGGGCGGGCGGACACACAAGTCGTTTCTCCCGTCTGCATTGATCAACGTGTGTGCGACAGAGAAAGACTGAGCGTGTGGTGGTGGTGAGACACGTGTGCAGCAGCAGCAGCAGCAGCAGAAGAAGAATTGAAACTTACGCCCTTTTTTTGGGGAGGGGGGGTGTTGTGGGGAGGAGGAGGAGGAGGGGCGTTGCCCGCGTCAGCGTGACTGCATCATGTGCCAACACCCACCGAGAGCGAGAGACGCCTGCCTGCCTGCCTTTCTGCATTTTTACTGTCATTTGTTTGGGAGTCCAGTCACGGCTATGCCCCCGTCTAACACGCAACTGCCTGGTGCACCCCACCGCATTACAGCCGGGTACTTCCTCTCCTCCTGGCACACCTGCCCCATTTCGGGGCTGCGCTGTCGATGCCATCGCTCCTTCTTGTTCCCCCTGGTGTACTTGCGCACGCTTCTTGTATCCCCATTTTGGGGTAGTGGTAGTGAGTAGTTTATTTCACATCCTTCATTCTTTCGTGTGTGTGTGTGTGTGTGTGTGTGTGTGTGACATGCTTGCAAGGCAGTCGCTGTGGAAGCCTGTCGCTGCGTGCGTGCCAAAGTTTATGGAATACTTCGATATCTTTGCCAAGAGATCCCCACATAGCCGTGCGATGATGGATGCCATCAACTACAACGCGGCAGACACCATGATGCTCGTAAAGCCCAATGCAAAGGGGCACAACATGGTGTTTGCAGTGGCATTCCCCTTCACCGTCACCCCTGCTGTGTGTGGTCTGGAAGGGTTGGGCCCTCACGTAATGCCTGTGGGTGTATTCACTTCCCTTGTGGACACCACCACCTCCATGCACGTCATGCTTGGCCTCTTGCCATCAGAAACCGTGCACGTTTCTGTAAGCATTCAAGTAAACTCTCTGCACCCCATTTGCACAGGTGAAAAGGCCGTCTTGATTAGCCGCATGGACAAAATCGGGAAGCGACTGGTATTCGTCTCGGCAGAGCTTCTGCGCGACAGTACGGATGGCACATCTCTCACGGATGAAGAACTGGCTGAAGAGGAGGGACGTGCGTCCTCTGTCGAGGGGCTTGAGCGCCTCCTCCGGCGCTACACGGTGCTGGCAAACGGGAAGCATGTAAAGTGCATCTTGTCGCGTGAGTTGTGAAAAAAAAAAAAAATGGGCATTCTGTTGTCTGCTTCCCCGCTGCCTCTTGCTGAGTCCTCTCCGTGTCGCCTTCCGCCCCCTCTGTTGACTTCCCTCCTGGTGTTCCACTAGGACTCTGCGGCACGTCTTTCTCTTTCTTTTTTTTTTTTTTTTTTTGTGTGTGTATGTGTGTATGTGTGTGTGTGTGTGTGTGTGTGTACTGCGCTGCGTGTACACTTTGCTGAAGGATGTGGTGCATGCTGAAGAGCAGGGCGTGAAGTGGCGTGGTGGGGCTGCGCGTGTTGGCAAAATGGAACTCGACCGCATGAATCCCTCCAGCACAATGACGGTAACTGCATTTCATGAAATGCATCTTCCGCGACGCCCCGTTGTGTCGTTGAACACCAACGCGACGAAGCCATTGGAAGCGAATCGGGCGATGGTGGGGTGGGGGATGCGGTGTCGTTGAAGTGGAAGGTGTGCAGAGTGCGTGGCGATGGTTGCAAGTGCATGGACGCGCAGGCAAACCCCAACCAGCAGCATGCACACACGCCCCTCTCTGTTTGCTTGTTCTTGCCTTTCGCTTTTCCTCCTGCCGTCTTGCGTCCAAGTGATAGTAAACGCAGTGCTCTCACCTGTCTGCCCTCAGTGGTAGCCACGCGATCTACGGGCGGATGTTTGTCCCATTCCTTCGCTCTTGTTGCTGTTGCTGTTTTTCATCTTCTCATATCATTCCCTCCACACACACACACACGCACGCACGCACGCACGCAGCTTTTTTTTTATTTTTTGCCTCTTTGTTCCTGCATTTGGTGTCGTTCCTCTTGTTGCTTTGTCACCCAACTTTCTCTTTGACTGTTCTCTCTCCTCGTCCACCCGCTGCGGCGGCGGCACAAACAATGAAGAAGGGGGAGGGGGGAAGAAAAAAAAAAAAAAAGGTGGCCGGGGGTGGGGTGTGGAGGAGAAACGGGGGAATTCATGAGCCACAAGTCGAAGGGATCCGCTTTGAAGTTGGTCTCGGCAAATGACCTGCTGGGGAGCACGCTGGCTGCACTTGACTCCCTCATCACGGAGGCGCAGACGCAGACGCAGCAAGGTGATGCTGATTCGAACACTGTAAGGCGGAAACGGCAGCGTGGTGTGGGTGATGTCCTTTCCGTCATGGCCGAACCCCACTTTTGTGCGCTGCAGGCGCTTGTTGTTGCGCACGGTCTGCAGCTGATGCCGTCGCTTGATGCGATTGTGCGGTTGGTGCTGCTGGGTGTATCATCCCCTGCCATTACGAGCAATTCCTGCTGGGAGCTGGCAGCAGTGCTTGGCAGCCATTTCAGAGCTGGAGCGGTGCGCATTCTTGATGAGCTGATGGAGCTGCTGCTGCGAGAAAAACCTCCATTTTTGCTTGCCGCTCCCTGCATCCTTGGGGTGGTGGCAGAGTCAGGCGAGAACGGTGGCGACGCTGACACCAATGCAAGGTCACCTTCAGCAGCAGCGGAAAATGTGTCGAAGGTTGTGCGAAACCTGCGTGCCTTCGAGGACCTCTTGCTTTCCGTAGGACCGTTTCTGAGTACGTCAACAATGCAGCGGGCAGCTCTGCGTTTCGCACAGGAGGTGGTGTTGAGTGGCGTGCTCGATGTGCCACCCCCGCATACCGTGGCGGATGGCGGCCTCCAACAGGAACGAGAACACACTGCTTCCCCCGTCAGGTTTTCAGTCGAGGTGGAGCTGCAGCCCGTGTGTGTAGATGTACTGACGGCGTTCTTGCTACTGTGTCGCCCGCTCCCAAGTGTCGTATCCGCGTCTGCCGTGCGAGTGGTGAAGGAGCTCCCTGCACGGACGGTCACGCCGCGGGGTCGTCCTCACCGCCAGTCTCTTCTCCGTGCCGTTGCGCGGCTCTCCGTGACTCTGACAGCGCTTCGTCACCCGTACGCGCTGCCCTTTTACTTGCCCCCGAAGGACATTGTCGAGGTTTCGCAGCGGGTTGCGGAGAACCCGTCATCCGCTGGTGGTGGTGCCGCAGCAGCCAACGGAATCTACCCTCTTGATCAGAAGAATAGGCAACCGTCTGCATTCGCCAATCCCTCCGAGAACGCCGCCCTGCAGCCAAGCGTAGCAGCAGCAGCAGGAGGTGGAGGAACCAGAGTGGATACCTCCTCCTCTCCCTCCTCCCATGCGTCACCACCCTTTTCTCGCCCAGGCGTTGTTGGATCCCAACCGCAGAAATCTTCTGCGACCCCCAAGAGCGATGGAAAACATATGACGTCCCCGGCTGTACAGCAGCAGCAGCAGCAGCAGCAGCAGCACCATCACCAGAAACATGAGCGACAGTCGACGTCGGTAAGGCCGCAGTCCCCCGTTGCGTTCAAAAACGACGTTGATGATGATGGCGATGATGATGATGATGATCTGCCAGACATCGACATGGAGGATTGAGCCAGCAGTGTAGCTGAGGAGTTTCGGAAACTAAGATACCCACGTAATAATCCGAGCAAGACCTGCATGCAGGGTAATGGGAGTGAGCAAGCAACTGTTGTTGTTGTTGTTGTTTTTTTTTTTTTTTTTTTTTTTGCGTGCTACACCGAAAATGGTGGTTTGCATTTTATGCAATGCCCTTCTTTTGTTTCTTTGCACTCTGTCTTCTCTCCTGCTCCACCACATCCCCTCCTTTTTTGTTTGTTTGTTTGGGTGGGGGGAGAGGGAGGAGGAGGAGGAGGAGGGGTTGTTGTTGCTAGAAGCACGTCGCTAGCACAAGGGAGACTCTTTGTGATATTGAGGGATCACAGGAGGCTATAGAAACAGAGAGAGAGTGTGTGTGTGTGTGTGTGTGTGTGTGTGTGAGGTGGCGGTGGCGGTGGTGAAGGAGAGCGCGGACAAAATGGGTCTTGGGCTTTTGGCGCAGCAGTATTTGCCAATCTCGCCGCGTCACATAAGCCTGCTGACGACGGACGGCAGCGATGGCAACCCTGCCGCTGTGGTCGCTGTGTCCGCCGCGTTTGATCCTCGGAATCGTGTTTTCTTTCTTGAGTGGGATGACCCTACAGATGCAGCGAGCTTTCGCCTCTCGCAAACGTCGGTGCCCGGTAGCCATGTCACGTCCCTTGCCCTTCTGCTGTCAACCAGCGGTGTGGTGCACTGTGTGGTGCAGTCGCGTTTCGAGAAAAGCAACACTGCGACAGCCACCGCATACGTGCTTCGGCGTACAGAAAACAACGACGAGGACGAGATTGACGACGACAACGACGGTGACGACACACTCGGCACTGGGATGGGAGTGAAGTACAGGAGGCTCCCAAAGGCGATGGAGGATGATGGTAGGGGCTGGACGGCGGCTATGCGACTCTACAGAGGCAGCAGCAGTGGTACAAGTGGTCGAGTTGCTGTGGCGTGTGGTGGTGAGCGCGGTGAATTGAACGCGCTGAAGATGCTGAGCCTCACCGGAACGCGGCTTTCCGTTCAGCAAACGGTCAGTCTGCCATTGCTGTCCACCTTCCCGGTGCTGCAGTTACGTGAGATAGACGGCGATGCGTCCTCTGTGCTGGCGCTCTGCCACCATGCTGTTCTCGAGGTAGACCCACGACTGAAGCATCAGGACGCCATTGTGCGTGCATGGAAGTGGATGCCGCATGATCCCCTCACCTCCTTTGCTGTGAGGGACAACTTCATTGTGGCTGGCACAGAAGAAGGTACCCTTGTTGTTTGGGATCTGCGCCTCTCCGCTGTTCGGGAGAAGAATAGTCGTGCGGTGGACCACAGCTCCCCGTGTGGCGCCCCCGTGACAGGACTACACATGCCGCACAGTACCAACCTGGTGTCGTGCCACGCGGATGGTTCCATTCTCGCGTGGGACTGGCGTATTTCGGGTGGGGACGCCTTCCGCTTCATTCCGCGAGCTCCTGACGCTCTTCCGCCTGTTTTCATTGGTACCCCTGGCTGCGTCTCGCTTGCCGGGGAGGATCACCTCGCGGTAGTGGCGGATGAGTCTGGGACACTCAGCATATTCACCATGACGTAGCGTAGGGGATGGGAAGAAGAGAGGGAGGGAGAGAAATGAAATTGGAAGGATGGCGTGGTGTAAGAAGACGCGGTATCGTGACGGAATAGAGCCATGTTCTGTGTCTTCGTATTGACGTGTAATCTGTGATGGGAGGCTAGTGGGCTGAGAGGACAGAGGGGCGGCGGCTTGCTCCAGTCAGGCAATCCGATAACGTCCCTGGCAACTGTGCTGCGGTGACAGGTTGTGTCATTTGTTTCCTTCTCTCCCACTCGCCCGTACCCCCACGTTCTTTTTGTTTTTCGTCTCTTCTGATCCAAATGCGGCAACGGAAAGGCGCGCGTGCAGGGAAGGGTGGAGGAGGTGGTGGAGGAGGAAGGGTTTCATCTTGTCTTCTTCTTAGTTGTTCGCTGAAGCGTATTTAGAGTTACTTGCGCCGAAGTGATTTGTTTTATCGGTGTTTGTTCGTATTGCCAGATACACCTACACTGCTCTCTTGTTGCACCCACACACCATCAATGGACACAGACGTGATCCTTTCGTCTCTCGCGCCGAAAGGCTGCACACAAATCCGTGTCATTGTAAACGGCGAGGACTACGCCATTGTAGGCGGTTTTGTGGGCGGACTTGTCGTGGTTCTGCTCTATGTGCTCTACCTGCGTCTTGTAGATTTGTGCTACCGCCAGAACCACATCCATCATGTGGAAGACAAGGAGATGTATTCGCCGCGCGCGCGGTCGATGGGCTCGTGGCCTGGGCGCGATGTTTCAGAAATGCGCGTTGGCTCGGCGGATGCTGCTTACGTGAACGCGTATTCGTCACCTGCGACGACGCATCGTCAGGTACGGTTTGACGGCGATGTTATTGACCGTACTGGGAGTTCACGTGGTACCAGCCATCCGGGTTTCCCGCACGGCAGACAGCAAGCTGCAGTTTGGCAGACGGAAGGTGAGATGAGTTGGATGCGCCAGCAGCATGGCACTGGAGCGATGCGCGGTGATGATACACTCTCCCCGCCGCCTAGATGGTGAGGAAGGACCTCTCTCTCTCTCTCTCTCTCTCTCTCTGTGCATGTGTGTCTGCCGCAGCAATGCGTTGCCCTTGTGACACGGGTGTCCATCTCTTTACTTGCGCCAATGGGATGGAATTGGATTGGTGGGTGGGGGAACGAGAAAAAAAAGAATGTGTCCTCTTTTCTTTTTTTTTTTTCTTTTGTTCTCCACGATGCTGCAAAATACAGCCGCTCTGACTAGTGTGAGGATTTTTTGTTGTTGTTGTTGCACCTGCTCCTCCTTTTTATTATTACGGTTTTTTGTTCTTGTTGTTGTTGTTGCCTTGTTTCCACAGAGAGTGTTTAGCTCTGGTAACTCGTTTGGGGAGCAGTCTGCCTGGTGGGAGGGCTTGGGGGGAGGAGGGGGATCGAAGGGGTTAATATATTATCTCCAGCATGGAAGGCGTCTGGCCGAGTGGAGCCTTCGCTGCAACGATGCCGGGTGTGGGCAGCGAAGGCAGTGCTAATGCGGGATGCTTGAATGGACTGGTGCCTGCTGAACAGCCGGCGTATGGTTGGTGGCCGAACCAGCAACAGCAGCAGTATGCTTCACAGGGGACATGCGAATTGAATGCTGTGGGCAGTGGATTGGCATTTGTGGATGGTTGCACGTCTTGCGAAGATGAAATTGCGTTCGTCCCCGCCGTGGGTGATGAGGAATCGAAAGAAGTGAGTGGTGTCGTAGCGGAGGAAGAGGCGGAAGAAGAGGTGGTGAGCTCGTATCCGGCCTTGCACATCTGCCCTGCAGCAATGAACGCCGCACGAGAGTCGACGCGTCATTTGCTGCATCGCTTGCTGAATGGGAGGCACATGGCGCCAACACCGCCACTTTCAACGTCACGGCGGACTGCCCCTCTCGCCATCACGTGGCACGCGAGTCCGTCACAGCCGTCTTCGCTCTCACTGCCGTTTGTGCCTTTGCCTCACACGAAGCGTACACGTGAGGTGTCAGAGCTTCTTGACGTGGGGCCAAGTGAAAAGGCTGGGGATCTGGCTGTTGGTGTTCTGGACGGTGCCTCTCGAAGCCTTCCCTGCAGTGCGCCGAAATGCTGGCGTGTTGAGAAGCAAGACCGACCGGCCGCGCACAATGGAACCAAGTGGACGTCAGGGGTGCGGCAGGGCCTTCTGAGCATGGAGGAGCGGAAGCGCTGTCGCGAAGAGGAAACGCCCATCGATGGCGATGCACCTCACCTGCTGACGCGTCCGCGGCGGTTTTAGTCTCACAAGTGCAGAAACTAATTTTTTGTTGTTTATTTTCCTCCCGCGCGTTAGGTTTCGTCTCTTTCACTTTGTTTATTTCCCTTTGCCGTTGAATACCCATGAGGACAGTTATCATCTCGGGCTGATGAGCTGCGCGTAGGGGTCCTTTCTGCTGCGGGGGTGCATTATCCGCTTCTATCTATCGGAGATAGAATGTGTGTGTGTGTGTGTGTGTGTGTGTGTCTGGAAGCTGGAGAGTTCCTCTACACATCATTGCCGATCACGCCTGGTGTGGAGGATGTTCTTTGCTGCTGTTGTTGTTGTTGTTGTTTTCGCTTATTCTCTTCCTTGCTTCTCCGTGTCCATATACATATATATATATATATACATATATGTCTGCGTGTGTTTGGGGAGAGAGAGAGAGAGGAGAGAGGAGAGAAGCCCATTGTATTGCGCACTCCCCGTTTAATGATGGAGAAGCAGCTGCAGCACAGCGATCACATTGACGAGCAGAATAGGCTGCTTGACCAGCTGCATTCCTCCGTAATGAACACGCGGCACTATGCCGTCTCCATCGGCGCTGACCTCCGTGAGCAGGAAGGCATGTTAGACAACCTCGGCGCTGGAGTGACACTCGCAGCGCATGAGAGCCGCCGGCAGAACAGCAACGTCGTGCGCCTCTTGAGGGAAAGCGAGAATAAGGGCTTTTGCACAGCCGTCGTTGTGCTTCTAGTCATCATGTTCCTCCTCATCATCATATAGTCAGCTGGCGTACGGCACTTTATATATATATATATATATATATATATATATATATATTGATGGATTGATTTGTAAATGCATTCAGCGATGTGTTGTAATGATCTGCACTTCACTGCGAGGAGCAGCGGGATGTCCCCCTCCACTTTGTTGCCATCCTCTCCAGTCGTATGTGCGCCCCTTGATGTTTCCCCCTCCCCCGTTCTCTGAGTGGATAAATATTCATAGTTATTTATTTTTCATAGAAAAGTAAAGCGAAGAGGCGGCGGCACCTGCACGAAAAGGGCAAACGTCAGGAAATAATACAAAAAAAAAAAAAAAAAAAAAGAGCATCACCGAAGAGGAAAGAAGAACGGCGAACGCAAACACACACACACACACACACAAAAGAAAAAAAATAATAATAATAAATAAAATAGAAGTGGGGAGAGAAGACAATAAAATTAACATTTGAAGAAAATTCACTACATCTTGTGCCTGACATCAAGCATCAAAATAGGCGCGTTCATATATATATATACGCTGTGGTGTGTAAGGAAGGGAGATATATGCTGCGGCGGTCGTGTTTCTTCCTGGCGAACTTCACGCCCGTCTTCATGCCAGCCCTCTCGCCATCCATGGAGAGTGGCACTATCATTGAGTGGAAGAAGAAGGTGGGCGAACTCGTCAAGGAGAATGAGGTGTTCTGCACCGTGCAAACCGACAAGGCGGTGGTGGATTACACCAACACCTTCGAGGATGGATACCTCGCAAAGGTCTTCCGCCAGAATGGGGAGACTGTCACCGTCACGCAGACTATTGCCCTGTTGGTCGAAAACGCGGATGACATCGCCGCGGCGGCAGACTACATCCCAGAGGGCGCCACTCCAGGCGAGGAGGACAAGCCGGACACAACAACCGCCGCTGCTGCTGCTGCTGCTGCTTCCTCCCCCTCTTCCTCTTCTTCTCAGGACGGGAAGAAGAGGCCTTACGGCGGCTCGCTGGATGAGGCTATCGCAGCCAGTGGCCCAGGCGTGATGCGCATCGCTGCGTGTCTCGAACGTGGCGCGCTGGAGTCCATCACGCCGACCGGCAAGGGTGGGCGTTTTTTGAAGAGCGACTTTGTGGGGAAGCCGGGATTCAACTACGATGATGCCTCACCCTCATTGCCTTCTGTTGCTGCCTCTGACCCTGCAAAGAGCGGTGGTGGCAGCGTCACCACTCCCCAGTCGACGATGGCTGCAGCGACCGCGCCGGGCACTGCAGGCGTCGTGGTGAAGGGCTCCCCAGTTGTCAACTTCAAGGTCTCTGACACGGCGGTGCTGCAGCAGCTTCTTCACAGCATGTTGGTCCCAAAGGCGAAGGGTGCCAAGAGCAGCAAGTAGTTTGATGCGAAAAGAGGGCGAGGAAGAAGAAGAAGAAGAAGAAGGGGGGAACGGAGGAATTCAATGGTGAGTGAACGAGAGAGCGGTGGTGGTGTTGGGTGTTTCTCGTCCTCGTGTCAACGGGGGTGGGGGGAAAGGCAAGACGGACTGAAACACATGTAAACGAGGCCGACAGGGCCGCGTATTAGCGCATGATTCGTAACCACCATGAAGTCACCTTATTTGTTTTTTGCTTGTGTCCAGTGTACACGTGGTCACGAATGAAGTAGCTTCTCTCGTCTGCCTCCTTGTGGGTTGTGTGCTCCCAGTCCGACTGTTTCTGGCCACTCCCCGTTCATGTCGTTCTCGTTGACTCCGTTTGGGGCTGTTGTTGTTGTTGTTTCTTTTTTTTTTTTTTTTTGAGCTTATCGCCGTTTCCCGTGACAGCTGCTGCCGCCATTGTTGTCGCTGTTATTATTATTATTGTTATTGTTATTGTTCTTCGCGGTGGCGCCTCATTCCACTGCCACCCCACCACACCCCCTCTTCCCCTTTTTCTTTCGAAATGGCGAGGGGTGCGTGCGTGTGTGTTGTCTTGTCGACGTCCAGTCGCTTGTCGTGTCGCTTCCTTCGAGAATTTCTCCTTCGGCGGTTTTGTTTGTGGTTTGTTGCCCCCTCCACCACCTCCCTTTTGTTGTTGTTGTTGTTGTTGTTGTTTATCTTCTCGTCCTCCTCTGCACTTTTCCCCCTTTTTTTTTTCTCTTTTTTTTTTTTTCTTTTGTCTTTCAAACACTAAAAAAAAAAAAAAAAAAAAAAAAAAAAAAAAAGGAAAGGAAAAAAGAACCGTTAAAAAGATATGCAGCAGAAACTGCAGAGGCAGGTGGAATTTTACTTCAGCGATGTGAACATCGGAAAGGATGTCTTCCTGAAGAAGACAATGGCTGAGAACGTAGAGGGTTTCGTCCCTCTGGAGACACTTCTGAAGTTCAACCGCGTGAATGCCATCACAACAGATGTCCAAAAACTCTCCGCGGCGCTTCAGCCAAGCGAGAAACTGGTGTTGAGCGGGGATGGACTCATGGTGCGGCGCAAGGACCCATTGCCGGATTCGATTCAGACCGACGACAGAACGGTGTATGTGAAGCCGTTGCCTGCCACCGCGACGCTTGAGCAGCTCACCGCGTTCTTTAATCAGTATGGCTCTGTGGAGGCTGTCTGGCGCCGATACTTCCCTGGCAAGAAGGACGAAGCCCCTGAATCTCGTGTGAAACCGTCTGTCTTTGTAGTCTTCGCTTCAAAGGACGAGGCGGAAGCGTTTGCGAGTGCCCCGCCAAAGTATGATGAGGTGCAACTTACAGCTGATATGAAGCTGGTGTATCTTGAGAATAAAAACAAGGACAGGAAGCGGCAGGATAAAACGTCTTCCTCGGGTGCGACGACGACGACGACGACGACGACGACGACGGCCAGGAAGACGCCCTCAATGCCGCTGGACAGCAGCTACCGCATCACCGAGTGCGGCACGATCGAGAGCTTCTCTAGCGTGAAGGAGTTGTGGCCGTCAGAGGAGCAGAGTGGGGTGCGTTATGTGTCTGTTCTGGACAAGGAGACGGCGCTGCTTGTTTTCCAGGACGCTGCGACAGGAGAGAAGATGGTGACGGATCTGAAGCAGCGCGGCACAACTCTCAACGGCAAGCAACCGGTGGTGGTGAAGGTTGAAGGGGCGCAGGAGAAGGCGATGCTCGCCCACGTGGAGTCGGAAATTGCTGAGCGTGCAAAGAAGAACGCGAATGTACGTAGTGGTGCACGCGGAAAACGTGCAAGCAAGCGTTCACGTGAGTAGGTCCTTTGTTGTATCGAATCTCTCTGTCTGTCTGTCTGTCTGTCTGTCTGTCTGTCTTTCTTTGTGTTCTCTGCCGTTAAATGTTGGCTTGATTAACATAAGTGGTCTGCGTGCGTGTGGAGGAGTGAGAGACGGACGGGCGGGCGGGCGGAGAACGATGCTGATGAAGCAGCAGCGCAGGTAGAACGTGAAGCGCTTCCGCGGTGAGTGGAAAGGGAGAGGGAGAGGGGGGAATGACAAAACAAAACAAAAGCGTATTGAAAACAAAATGAAACCCCCTCCCCTCCCCTCTTTTTTTTTTTTTCAATAATAAATAAACAGTTTTTTTTATAATATATTTTAAAATTAAAATAAATAATGCGGAAACTAAATAAATTAATACATAACAATTTGTTTTGTTTTTATTTTCTCAAGAGAGAGAGAGAGAGACGGCGGGGTGAAGTAATCCGCGAAGGGCATGCGCCAGACTGGAGGGGCGGGAGAGTGTGAGAGAGGGAGAGTTTCCTCATCCCGGTACCTCTTCCTTCTTTCTGCTGGTGCCTTTGCTTCTCCTTGCTTTGTTTGTGTGTGTGTGTGTGTGTGTGTGTGTGTGCTTCGACGCAAACAGTCTTCGAACCACCCGGCGTGAAGAATGTCTTGCGATGTGTCCGAGGCAACGCCAGTGAATTACATGGATGTCAAGGTGTATGGCATTTGCAATGTTCCCCCCAATTGGTGGACCGATGGGAGGCCACCGGCATTCCCCGAGCACCCGTTTCGCTACAAAGTCAGCTTCAGCATTGACAATGAGAACACGTACACCTTCACACATGGATGCCTTCTGCAAGCACTGCCGCAGTATCAGAAATATATTGAAAAGGCCACCCCTCCGCCCCTACCTTCGGTGATGGAAGAGATGCTGCAGGACATCCGCGAGGCCCCCGAGAGCCCCACGGTGCCGAGCGCCATCTCCTCCAATGTGGTGGGGTTCAGTACGAAAAGGGCAGTAGATGATGCCGCGGCGCCAGAGGTGAGGATTCTGTGGGTTCTGACGCCAGCAGGAGCAGATAACTTGTCCCCCGGTGCCGAGGAGCAGGGCGCGAAGCGGCGCAAGAAGACGCTCGCTGCATCATCCACGGAGGAAGTGGCGCCGCCTCCGGTTCCGAGAGAAGACGATTCACCACCCTGCGTGATTCGTGTGCCACTGTATGAACCTGACGTCGCCGTGCTAGAGTCTAAGATAATGTCCGGGGAGCCGCTGGAGCTGCAGTTTTCTCGTGTGCTGAAAGCTGGTGTCCCGCAGGACTGGGAAGACACACAGGAATGGTACTTCCGCGCCGTTATCCCTGTGAATTTGTCGCCGCTAGGAGATCCCGGGTCGCTTCAAATGACGGATACGCTGCCACTTGTGCCTATGAAGAAATCCACCCACTTGGAGGATAAGGCCAAGAAGAAGATCCAAAAACGACCCAAGCCTGGCGTTCCAGGAATCCTTCTGGATGAAGTTGATCTCGAGGCGGAGCACCCGTACATGACCCACGGCACGGAGGCAAGAGTGTCAATACAACTCGAGAAATCGCTTGCACGGCTCGCAAGCGATCGCGTACGCCCCAAAATGACACCCGGCAACCTCATCCCCAGACGGGCTCCACCAAAAGGGGAATACCAGGACAGCACACGCCAATTCGCCGACGTCGTGGAGGGGATTGCGGAAAGAATGATGCAGGACTACAAAGCCGCCGAGGCGAAGAATGGGGGGAAGACGAAAGAAGAGTTTTTTGAGATTTTTCAGACAACAGGGCAACTAGTGGCGTACAAGGAACAGTTGACACCATTGGTGATAAAAATAGTGCAGGAGAAGTTCCTGCGCCATCCGGCTGCGTCTCAGAGCGATATGAATGAGTTTACAAATGAGTTGTATGTTTATCTCCTTGACTGTGTTCATGCCTCGTTGCGTCGTATGATGGGGGGTGTTGAAAGGGAAGCAAGGAGCAACGGGCATGATTGCTCAGTGATACAGTCCCAACCGCAAGAGCAAACTTCACCATCCAGTGTCTCTGGGTTATTGTGGCGGGAGCGGGCGGAGGAGGCAGAAACACTACAAGAATATGAGATTGCGGCAGACTGTCACCAGGCGCGTATTGCCACTTGCCGATCCCCGGACGATTTCCCCGCTGTGTGGAACGATGCAGGCGCCTTCTTTGTGCGTGTTGGTGATGCGGCGCGGGCGGAGCAGTGCTACCGCGAAGCCATTGCCTATAACCCATTGCATGTACCCTCATTACTCGGGTATGGTGATCTTCTTCTTACGTATCATCGACTTGAGGAGGCTGCCGTCTTTCTGCACGCCGCGGTAGACGCAGAGCCGTCTGCGCTCACGTGGGGCCACATCTTGTTGCTCTGCGATCTGCATGTGTTGGTGTTGGAACATGGACCCCAGTACGAATCAAAGCGCTTGCAATGGGAGCGAGAGGGAGTTCTGGCGATGCGGGAGGCGCTGAGTACCACCAATGAGGTGGACTTTAATGACGTCATTCTTGAGCTCGCCGAGTACCTTCTCCAGCTACATCACCCCGAGTTGGCGAATGTCGCCCTCTCTAGATGCCGTGCCGGGGGGAAATCGGAGCTGCTATACGCGAAGATGTTCACATTGTGCGGGCAGCACGAAAACGCACTTGAACTGTTGAAGGCGGAGGAGTTACAGCCGTACGCGGACGAGGTTGCCATCCTGCGTGGAAAATGTAACGCGGCGCTGGGACGAAATGATGAAGCAGTGCGTCAGTACAAACAGGTCCTCTGCCGCGAGAGTGAGACACCGCGTCGGTGCTTTGGCCCAAGTTACATTCACCTCGGCAATCTGTTCATTGCTGCAGGGCGATACAATGATGCACTCGGCGTCTTCACACTTGGCATTCAGGCCTGGCCATGCAGCCTGATGTGGCTTGGCGCTGGCATCACGTACTACCGCATGCGTATGATAGATGCGGCCGAAGAGTGCCTAAGTGAGTCCAACACGCTCAACAACATCAACCCGCGAACGTGGGGCTATCTTGCCTTGGTGTGCCTGCAGAAGGGACGTGCGGAGCTGGAGATGGTGCTGCAGCAGGCCCTGCGAAATGGCCTCTCCGATCCGGCGTTGCTCACCGAGCTTGGCCGCGACCTCATGCGTTCGTCGCGCCCCAAAATGGGCGAGGGGTGTCTTCGGAAGGCAATCGCGTTGGAGCGAGAGGCTGGCGGAACGGCCTC
The DNA here is from genome assembly GCA_030849745.1 of Trypanosoma scelopori. Classification (NCBI taxonomy): domain Eukaryota; phylum Euglenozoa; class Kinetoplastea; order Trypanosomatida; family Trypanosomatidae; genus Trypanosoma; species Trypanosoma scelopori. The sequence continues at coordinate 68,909 of JASANX010001009.1, forward strand.
CGACGTGTTGTGCACCTCCATGTATTACTTGGCCAACACCATCGAGGGAAGCGAGCAGGCGGAGGCGCGGAGGTTGTACACGGAGGTGGTGCAACGCAGCACGAATGAAATTCTGCGGGCAAAGGCCGAGGAGCAACTGCGTCACCTTTCGAATTGAAATCAAACAAACAAACAAAAAATACAATTCTTTTTTTTACCCCCACCCGCCCAAAAAAAAAAAAGAAAAGAAAAGAAAACAAACGAAACACGAGGAGGCGGAGGCGGAGCGCCTGCAGGTTTTTCTTTTTTTTTTTGGCGAAGGGCAAACAAACCAACCATTAAAATATATATATATATATATATATATATTTTTGCCCATTGGCACCCCGTGTTGATGTATGAAAGCGAAGAGGAGCGGACGTCGTCTGTGACGCGTCGTACGTGTGCTGCTGGCGTTTGGCATGACGCCTCGATTGTCGGCCACACAAACACACAAAACTCGTAGTTTTGTTGTTGTTGTTGTTGTTGTTGTGTGTGTTTTATATTTTTCTCTTCGGTTTGTCTCCACTTGTGTCTAGTGGCAGCGATCCTCCTCCTGCTGCTGCTGCTGCTGCTGCTGCTGCTGCTAATGCCACTTTTCCCTCCTCCTTCTTCTCTTCTCCTGGCTTCCATTGAATTGTCGTGCACCGTAGAGAGAGAGAGAGAGAGAGAGCGGGAAGTGCGACTTGCTGTTGTTTAGTTGTTGTTTAGTTGTCTTTGGTGTTGTTGTTTGTATCCGCCGTCCAGCAGGCTCTACACACACTGCACGACACACGCAGTCGTTGAGGTAGCAGTAGTATTAGTAGTATTAGTAGTGATTGTTTATTAACACACTCAGTAGAGTAGCATCAATCATCATCATCATCATTATTATTATTATTGTTATTATTGTTATTATTGTTTAGTTGTTTTGAGTAGAGAGAAGCGCCGTGCACCGCTGTGGGAGTTCCACACGGAAGTGAAAAGAAAAAAAAAAAAAAAAGTGGGGGGTCGGAGCGAAATAAATTCATTAATTTTTAAAGAAAACACACAAAAAAAAAAAAAGAACAGAAAACAAAAAAAAAAAAGGGGGGGGGAAAACACTAGGGGAGTAACGTGGGAGGCGAATACACCCTGGATTTACCTTCGGGGATGATTCCTCTTCCACCCAATGATATCACACCTCTTTGTGACAANAAAAAACCCGGGGGGGGGCGCTTCTTCTTTTGTGTGTTATTTGTGTGTTTGCTCCTCTTTCCTCAGCTCCCGTGCGCGTGTCATTCACCGCCACTGTAGACGTGTGGTTATCATTTTTTTTTTTTTTTTTATCATCATCATCATTATTCCCTCCGCGGCTTCCTCGTCGTCGTCGTCACCACCACCACCACCACCACCACCACCCCTAAAGTTCATTCTGCTCATTATCACTTAGCACCACTGACTTCGGTTGTTAGAGCGAGCGGGAGCGGGAGAAGGCTGTTAAGCAGCGCACACACACATACACATATATATATTTATATATATTTATATTTATAGTTCGCTTCTTTGCTTTATTTATTTGTTTGTTTGTTTTGGTTTGTTTTGCGACCCAAATTTTTTGTTGTTGTTGTTGGTTTTTTGTTAGATTCTGCTGCCTTTCGTTGGGCCTTGTCTCTTTCCGCGTGTCTTGGTGTTTGTGGTGGTTCCCCTCTTCCGTGTTGAAAGCGCAGAGGTGGATACGTGCGCACCGATACACCGAACGTCTATCGCAGTGCTTTTGGGGTGTGTGTGTGTGTTTTCCATCTGAATGGTGCAATTGCTGTGGGGCAGCCCCATGGCTTTCCCGGTGGGTACTGTTGTCGCGTATGAGCTGCTAGAGCGTGGCAGCGGTAGTGACGCGGAGTGGAATTGGGCAATTGGCTCAATTCAACGACATGAAGCTGGTGGGCATACATGCGTGATTCGCCGCTGGGGTCGTGAGGCGTGGGGACCGGATGGCAATCGCGATGCTATTGATGCACTCGCCGCAGAGTTACGCCGCGTGAATGATCGAACAAAGGTCTCCCAACGCCGTCTCCTCGACGCTGAGAAGGGCATGAATGCACGCAATTGTTCCCCTCAGACGACTCACCCTCGGAAGGTGTCGGCTCGGAAGGACCACAGCCTAACAGGTGAAATGGTAGACTGCATGCGTGAGCTTAGGGAACATTCTGCCAAAGCGGTGGAGCTCAACAGCGAGCTGCAGCGTCTCGCAAAATCTCCTGCTACGGCCTCTGCGGCGATTCGTTTCACCCGGTGTGGTGGCGAGGAGGAAACTATCCTTCTCTCGTCCATCATAAAAACCGTGTCAGTGGAGGTCGACATCTCCGAGTGCATCATCACGGCGATGGATGCAGCCTCCATTGAGGAGGAGGTGGGAGCTCTTCGCGTGGAGCTACGACAGCAACTTGGACGCACCAGCGACCAACTACAGGCTGTGTGGGCGGAAATGCATTGTCTTGAGGTGTTTAGTGGAGAATTGGAAAAGCGAATGGAACTTTGTGACGAATTCATACTACAGGCGGCACGGTCAAATCCCACACAAGAAACACATCACCCGTTGCATCAGGCTGACATCGCAGAGCTCCAACTGCTGCGCAGTGAGGTGCGGAATATGGCGAATTTTGACTGGAACCAACAGCATCAACACGGGAGGAGTGTCAAGACGAGGCACAGCGTTTCTTTCTCGTGGCCAGCGGCGAATGTGCTGATCGCCAACAAGCCAGAGGAGCTGCTCTCCACTTTCACGACTGAGGTGGGCTACTGCTTGTGCGTGCCACAAGAATGTGTAAGCAACACATCATTTAGCGCCACACTGACAGGGTTCACAGCCACGTTTGACGTGCAGCACTCCGTGAACCTAGCGGGAAGTCAAGTGGATGGGCGTCTGCGTGCCCACTCATTCCCCTTTTTAGAACACCTTCACCGCAACGCTACCGCACCAAAAAGTGGTCTGGATCTCGCTATCGATGGAGTGTGCCGTGCGCTGGGCATAGATGAGGCAAAATACAATGGCCTCCGCTTCCACGAGTTCCTCGAGCAGCTCTCATCCATCGACACCTCCGCTGACAAGGACGCGTATGAAAGTGAGATTGGCGACATGCTCATGCAGCTCGATAAGATGCACTGCGAAAATCGGTCCCTTCAACACACAATCCAGCAATCAGCAGCGGCGTTTAGAAGGCAGACGGCAGACGCGCAACATGAGCGTGCGACCATGAACCAACGAACAGCCCAACTCAACAACGAAATCGTTAGACTAAATGAAGTCATCGCAAAGTTGCGTGAACTCACAGATCGCCTCACCGCCGAACTCCAAACATACCAAATTCAGCACGCACATATACAACACATTCGAACAGGACGAAACCTACACGACAATGATCAGGATGAAAGTCCACTCTACTGCATAACTCTTCAAGAATACAATGACGAAAAACAGAGAGTCGCCGATCTACAAAAAGAGTTAGAAGAACAAAAACAATATGCAGCGGTAATGAAGCAACAATTCCAAGACAAACAAATATCCATCAACGACATGCTACAAACACTACAACGACAAAACGAAGAATTATCCTCTAGAATAACACAAAACAACGACGATATTATAAACGTCACTAACGCTTTTGCAAAAACAAATTCCGAACTTGTACAGCTCAAGAAAAATATCGCGCAGAAGGATGGCGAAATCACGCAGTTGGGCGAGGAACTTGCACATGCCAGGGATGAGGTCGCGCAGAAGGATGGCGAAATCGCGCAGTTGGGCGAGGAACTTGCACAGGCCAGAGATGAGATCGCGCAGAAGGATGGCGAAATCACGCAGTTGGGCGAGGAACTTGNCGCTGCGGTGGAGCGCAAGTTGAGAGATGCGCTGAGCGCGTTAGGTGCGGGTGTGTGTGGTGAGGACGATGTTGTGAAGCTGCTGGAGGGATTCATGGAGAATGTTGGCGCGGCACGTGCTGCCGAGAAGGATGCGTTGAAGCGGCTCGCTGATGCGGAGGCGGAACTTGAGAAGTTGCGATCTGAGGTTGAGGGACATGAGGAGGAGCGCTCTCGTGATGCCGTGCGCCGAGAGTCGGAGAGGCAACAGTTTCTGGATGATCTTTCTCAGAAGGATGGCGAAATCGCGCAGTTGGGCGAGGAACTTGCACTGGCCAGAGATGCGATCGCGCAGAAGGATGGCGAAGTCGCGCAGTTGGGCGAGGAACTTGCACTGGCCAGAGATGCAATCGCGCAGAAGGATGCAGAGGTGGCGCGTCTAGAGGACGAATTCGCTGCGGTGGAGCGCAAGTTGAGAGATGCGCTGAGCGCGTTAGGTGCGGGTGTGTGTGGTGAGGACGATGTTGTGAAGCTGCTGGAGGGATTCATGGAGAATGTTGGCGCGGCACGTGCTGCCGAGAAGGATGCGTTGAAGCGGCTCGCTGATGCGGAGGCGGAACTTGAGAAGTTGCGATCTGAGGTTGAAGGACATGAGGAAGAGCGCTCTGGTGAAGCTCAATTGGTAGCCATGGAAAGGGATAGGCTTATGGCAGAGGTAACTGCAGTTCGGGCTGAGCTTTTGCATTTCCTGAAATCCGCTGCGGAGCCTGGTGAGGAAAAGGTGGATGTAGCTGCTTTGCGTCAGATGTTGTGTGAGTCGGAAAATGTGATTGAGGTTAAGAACGCGCAGCTGGATGATCTAAATGAGCGTCTGGAGCGTCTCGTAAAGGAGCTAAGTGCGAAGCGTCGAGAGCTAACAGGGGTGATTGGACAGCTTGATGAATTTGTGGCTAAGTTGGAGAAGGCACGGGAGGAGGAGAAGATTGCCGTGGAGAAGCTTGCCATTCGGGATCAAGAGATTTTTGAGCTGCAAGAGGTTCAGAGAGCAGAACACGAGGAACATGAACGGGCTCTTGCTATTCTGCAGGAGCAACTGGAGTGCCTTCGAAGTCATCAGTCAAAACCCGTTCCTGTGTATGGTGGGAAGGGGGGAGGCGTTGAAGAGCTCTTCAAGGCCCTGCAAGATGCTGAGGCAGCGTTGGCTGAGAAAGATGCGGAGATAGGGTCGCTGCGGGAACAGATTCTCTCACAGAATGCGGAAGCACAAGCCATTGTTGATCAACTGGCTGCGGAGCGTGATAGGAAGTGTGAGGAGGTGAGCGACTCTCTAAAGAGGCTGGAGGAGTTTGTGGAACTTCTGCAGGAAGCCCGTGATTCAGAGGAAAAGGAAATACAAAAGCGTGGTGAAGCAGAGCGATCACTCTATGCAGCACAGAAGGAGGTGGAAAGGCTTCTCGCATTACATGTGGATGGGCACCCTGATGACGCGCTACAGACCGAGGCGCTTCGTGCCGCCTTGGATGAAGCATACGACAGGCAGGAGCACGCGGAAATGGAGATCAAGAATCTACGGATGAGTGTGAAGCTTTTGATGGACGCGTTGTCGCACAACCAGAACACCTTCACATCGTCGTCAGGGGTACTAGAGGAGGTCTGCACCACACTGACGAAACTGGAGTAATTTGGTGGAAGCCATCGCCAAATTGAGTGGCTTCTCCCTTTGTTTGTTTTCTTGATATATTTATACATGATTATAGCAAATACATAAAATGAAGGAGACCGACGATAGAAGTGGGATTTGTGTCTGCGTGTGCAATTTGTAGCTTCGCAAGACCTGGTGCTTCCCAAATTAAAGTATATGCTTCTGGATTCACCGACTCACTCACTCACTCACTCACTCATATATGCACTCGCTGACACTTCCGCTGGCCTTCCATCGCCTTCTCTACCTTTCCTTGTCCCTGTACGTTTTTCTTTTTTTTTTTTTTCCGAATTTCTCTGTCGTGCTCGTGAAGGTAACCAATCTGAGGTGCCAAGTAAAAAAGGAGAATGACTTCCTCCAGTAAACCTTCTTTTGTCATGCCGTCTGGACCAATCACTCTTTTTCAAGGGAAGTTCAAACTGAACTATCTTTTGGGAAAGGGTGGCTTTGGTGAGGTTTATGCAGGCGTGCAGGTTTCCACTGGGGAAGCTGTGGCAATAAAGCTTGAACGGAGTAAGGGCCGCTGCTTTCTTTTTCACGAAGCCCGGGTAATGCAGGATATTCAAAACTCAAACCCAGATCGTACTACCCCGGGAATTCCTGAACTAAAATATTTTGGCCAAGAAGGGGACTTTAGAGTCCTCATCATGTCGATCCACGGACCGTCTCTAGAAAACCTCCACGCAAATCTTGGACGTTTTTCACTGAAGACGACCGCGATGCTCGCCATTGAGATGATATCACGCTTGGAGTTTATTCACTCCGTCGGATATGTACATCGTGATTTGAAACCTGATAACTTTCTTCTTGGAAATGCCAAACATGCACGCCATGTATATCTGATTGATTTGGGCCTCAGTACCCGATATCGGTCTTCTGATGGGGTGCATCGCGAAATGGCGAAAGGTAAGAGTTTTGTGGGCACTTCGCGATACGCTTCACTGCGTACGCACCAGGGATTCTCGCAGAGTCGTCGTGACGACATGGAGCAGCTGGCTTACATTCTCATATTTCTCTACCGTGGACGTCTACCATGGTCAGGTCTGCAAATTAAGAACCGTGATGAGAAGGAGAGAGTTATTGGTGGGTTGAAACAGCGGCTGACAACGCAACAAATATGTACCAAGTGCCCTCGTCAGTTTGAGGATCTGCTTGTCTACGCCAGAAAGATGGAGTTCTCGGCCTTACCGCAGTATGAAATGTGTCGGGCTCTTATGAACTCCGTTCTGCGCGCAATCGGTCCAGATGTAAAACACGATTTTCAGTATGACTGGGTGATCATGAAGAAAGATGATCCTCCTCAGCATGCCGTTCCCGAGACCAAGGCAACGGATAATAAGGTCAATTGGAAAAAAATCGCTGACTGCAAGAAAAGCGCACCTATCTTGGGCTCTGTGAAGCTTCGCAGCATGTTCTCTGGTTCCATACCCAGAGCATGTCAAGAGGCAGCAGCTTTGGAGGGGCACTAATCACATTGTCTACGCGTGTGTGACTTGCTTTGATGTTTCTCTTCCCTTTTCATCCATCACACTCCCCTTGGTTGTTGCGTCCTTGGATATATAGTTGCCGTCTTCTTCCCTTCGCTTTGTCACCCCTCGAATGTTATTTGTTCTTGTTTGTTTGTTTGTTTGTTTGTTCGTTCGTACGTTCAGATCTCTCTTTTTTTTTTTTTTCCCCCACCACCACTACTACTAGAAACACACACACATATCTTCTCAGGTTCTCGGTTGTGTTTTCATCAACGCGGTCTCTTTTCTCTCGCTCTCTTTTTGTGTTCTTCTTTTCTCTTTCTTTCTTTGTTTCCTCCTCTTCCCATTTTATCTTGCACCCTATATGAGTTTCTATGTGCGCGTGTGTGTGTGTGTGTGTGTGTGTGTGTCGTGCTCGATCCGCATATCTAATTTTTTTGTTGTTGTGACCATCCTTATACTAACGGTGGAATTATCAACACTTATGCTTCAGCAATGGTTAAGCCGGCAAGTATGTATATCTTTCGATCACCATGTAAGTTGCAAAGGCACGCGCCACACAACTTGTGCGCCGATGCTGTTCAGTTTTGATTTGTCTTTTTTTTTTTTGGGGGGGGGGGTGGGGGGGGAGGTGGGAGAGGGTTCTTTGGTGCTTCTGCGGTGGGGAGAAAAAAGCGGAAGAGCTGGCGTTGCATGTGTACCCACCCCCTTTTTTGGGTTTATCCCATCTTCGACTCTGCCTGAAGCGTATTTCAGCGGAGCAGCCTTCAACCCACCGCCCCACCTTTTGAACGAAACTATAGCACCTTGGACATTGAAGCAGAATAAACGGGTGTTGTTTTAACGAAAGAGAGAATGATTGGGCCTGAATTCTGTGCTTGGTCGTGCTGCCGCGCTCGCACGCCTGTTCTCGGAGGTCGGCTCTCCCCTTTGCTTGTTTGTCACGCTTTTCCCCTCCATCACGTTTGCGCCATCTCGTTTGCCAAAAAAGGGGTCGAGTTGTTTCTCTCCTTGTGGGTTCTGTTTTTGATAAGCGCGCAGGCGGCAACGAAGCCAAAAAAAAAAAAAAAAAAAGAGGGGGTGGGAGAACATTAATCCTCATGTTTTGCACCCGCCTTTTCATCGCACCCCTGGAGCCTGCAGCGCGGGAAACGCGTACTCAGCAAAGGGCAGCCCGAGGCGAAAGGGAAGAAGGCAGCCAAAGAAACTGCCCCAATAGGTCGTCAGGAGTTGGACCCTCACCATTCGGGAAAACCTCCATCTGGTGATGCCGACCACCTCATCGTAGCGACAGGGTCCCGCATCCCGCGTCAGCGTGGGAAGCCACGCGTCAGCAACGTCGTTCTTCTTGTGGAAAACGTTTCGGCGCACGGCTTACGGCATTAAACAGCACCAGGACCTTCCAACCGGACTTGTGCAACCAAAAGCACAGACTGCGTTTTCCCGCCAACCTCTCACGCAGGGATGCCGCTGCGAAGAGTTTCCTCCGTTGACGAGCCCCGCGCCAAATGTGTGTTGACGTTGGAGTGGAGCTGATGAATCCGTGAGAAATTGTTTTTGTTGCGGTGCCCAAACGATCAAAATCCACCGCCCCTCCAACCGCACGCGGCAGGCGTGTCGAGCCGGCGATCGCTGCCCCGTGGAAGTACTTCTCTGCGTGTGTGTGTGTTCATTTGCGGGAGGACCGCGCGGTGTTGGTGGTTGTCATCGGTGTCAATGCGAAGTGGCATCAAAATGGCGGCAGCAGCTCGCGGGAGCAAAAACGAAGATTGATGCGATGATTTATTCTTGTTTCTGTGGCGGTCGTATATATTTTTTTGAAGTGCGCCCCTCCGTGACTCGTGGCGCTGCTGCTGCTGCTGCTGCTCGCCCTTCCCGCAGTGCAGCCATCGTCTGCCATTTTTGCGCTGCTCTGCGTGTTGTGCCTGCGGCGGCGCGGCATCGGTGCGCACAGAGTGCCGTTGCGGCAGCTGCCGTCTCTTGCGTTGTCTTGTGCGGCGCATCGTGCTGCCAACTACTTGTCGCGACCGGAAGGAGGAATACATGCGCTTGTGTGTGTCATTGCACGAGCGCCGTGTTATCGCCGCTGTTTATCTGATGGGATGCACGCACACCTCTCGCTGTCCTTCTCTTCTCTGCTTCTCTGCCTGCTCCAGACTGCTATTCACACACAGTAACTCATTGCGTTGCACGAAGGGGAGCCATGAGTACCGGCGTGGACGATGGAATCGGTGCAGCCGCCAAGCGACGCCGTCTGGAAACGCATCCCGACGCACCGTCCGCAGGCGCCGAGATGCAGACTGCACGGCCGATCTCAACCGAAGACACTGAGCGACTGACGGCACTGCTGCGGGAATGCAAGCTGAAGATGTTGAATGAATCGGAATTCATCGTCGACGGTGAAGCGAACACCATCGGCATCGCTGACTTGCCCAACGTTCGCGAGATCACCATCACTGAGAAGAAACTTCTGCGTGGCGACACGAAACTTCTCCGCTTCTGCACGTCACTCGCCGCGCTGCGCATTGAGAAGTGCACCGGGTGCTGCGACCTGCTGCCGCTGGCGGACGTGAAGTCGCTGCAGGAGCTGCACGTTGATGTTGTGGGCGAGTTGATTAACGTTGCCTCGCTGCAGCAGCTTCCCGCACTGAGGAAACTAACGATAAAGAATTGTTCTCTCACAAACAACGATGTGCACGCCATTGCGCACATTGATGCACTGGAAGTGGTGAATCTTGGGTTCTGCTGGGAATTATCACACGTTGGTGCACTTGGTAGGCTGCCGGTGCTGCGTTTTCTGAATCTGTGCCGCAAACCCGTCACTGACGAAGGCATCAGCGGCCTGCGTGAGAGTCGCTCCCTCGTTAGGATTCGTTTCTTCTACTGCAATCAACTGACGGATGTGTCACCACTTGGCTGCGTTGATACGCTGGGGGAGGTGGAACTTGGAAGATGTAAGCAATTGACACACGTTGGTGCATTTGGCAGGTTGCCGGTGCTGCGTTTTCTGAATCTGTGCGGCACATCCGTCACGGAAGAAGAGATGAGCAGCCTGCGTGAGAGTTGCACTCGTGCACATATTGCAAAGTAATGAACGTCTGTGCCTTGATTTGTGTGCGTCGTAAGTGTGTTTACATGTGCTGTTAAATGAGTGTCTGTGTGTGTTTTTTTCTGAACTGGTTGTTTGGGTTGCTGCTGCACGCAGACGCAGTTTTTTTGCGTGTCGTCTGTTTTAACATTGCGTCATTTGGAACACAAGGGTTAAAAGTTTTCCCACAGTGGCAATAAGTTGCTTGGGCCGCGGTGGTGTGCCGCACGCTCGATGCACGTGGTTGCACGTTTGCAGCGGCGTATGAATTCGACGGAGACGCTGAAGGAGGTGTTGAATGGCGCGATGCAGAAGGTGCAGCGAGTGCGTTGCGCAAGATGTCGTTGAAAGTTTTATTTCTTTTTTTTCTCTTTCTTCTCCCTCGTTTAGACACACCGCGTGCCGGAGCAGCAAGGGCTGACTCCACAAACACAAGCAATCGCCCACCATGCGGGAACGGCCAAGAAACGCGGTCCTGTTGACTCACACGCGCCGTGTTTGGACGAGCGCGACGGCGCGATGGACGCCGAGTGTCGCTTTGGAAGCCGCGACCGCCTGACTGGGTGTGGCGCGTTGCCGCCAGCGTGTCGATCGGTGTTTTTGTCGCAACATGTGGGGCGGTTGCCTCTGCTTTTCCTGCCCGGCCAAACGGTGCCGCTGTAGGGACGAAGCGCCGCGTGCGTGCGAAGGACTCTTGGGCAGTGACTGCACCGCTCGGGAACACAAGAAGCCCTCGTGTTGGATGGGGCGCGTGTGTCCGCTACCGCAGAGTCGCTTTGGGGTGTCTGTTCCTTTGTTTGCGTTGTTGCGCTGTTCTTGGTGTCGTCCTTTTGCTGATGTTTAGTTGTTGGTTTGGCATTTGTGAAAAGTGAAGGTTTATAGGGTTTATAGGGTTTATAGGGTTT